>JAVJIF010019821.1:0-109600 GCA_038442645.1 Agave tequilana | reverse complement strand
TTTTTTTTTTTTTTTTGGGTTGTAATTTAGATAGGCTTGTGGCCGTTGTTGGAGCTTGGTGATGGGATTCTGGAAGTTGGATGGCGAGAGAGTCCAAGAGGAAGAAGAAAAAGAACACCGCCAGGTTTTTCTCCAGAGCAGCAGCAACCAAGAGGAGGAGGAGGAAGAAACAAGATTCCGAAGAAAAACCATTAAAAAAAGCTGGAGAGGAGCAGAAGAGGCTCAGGGCCAAGGATCTGGATCCTCACGGGACTCCTCACCATCATCATCTGCTCTTTCAAAACCCAGACGAAAAACGAAGGAAGAGGAAGAAATCAGGAGGAGGAGGAGGAGGAGGAGGAGGAGCTGCTGGTGCAAGGATTTCATCACATTAACAAGCGCTCGGCGGCCGAGGGATCCTCCTCCGATCATGCCCGCAAATCTGTTTGACAAAATGCAAGAAGGCCGCCGCCGCCACCAGCCGCCGCCGTCGCAGAGATCGCAGCGGTATGGCGGCGGCGGAGGCCTGAGAAGCACCGTGGGTGAGATCGTGGAGGTGCAGGGCGGCCACATTGTCCGGTCCACCGGCCGCAAGGACCGGCACAGCAAGGTCTGCACCGCAAAAGGGCCAAGGGACCGCCGCGTTCGCCTCTCGGCCCACACCGCGATCCAATTCTACGACGTGCAGGACAGGCTTGGGTACGATCGGCCCAGCAAGGCCGTCGACTGGCTCATCAAGAACGCCAAGGCCGCCATCGACGAGCTCGCCGAGCTCCCCGCTTGGCACCCAACCACAACAACAGCAGCAGCAAATTCTGCTCAACAGAATCAAGAAGCTGCTTGTGCTGCTCATGGAGAATCCAGCAACAAACAGATGCATGTCGCCGAGCAAGGCAGCTCTTCTCACTACGAATTGGCAGCGGTGGCGGAGGTTCTAGCTTCTTGCCTCCTTCACTTGATTCTGATGCGATAGCTGATACAATCAAATCGTTCTTCCCAATCGCGGCGGCTTCTTCTTCGTCAGCTCCGTCGAGCTCGCCGTCAATTGGGTTTCAGAGCTACCCGCCGGACTTGCTCTCGCGAACCAGCAGCCAGAATCAGGACCTCCGCCTCTCGCTGCAGTCCTTTCAGGAGCCAATTTTCCACCACCACAATGCTGCTCGGCACCAGCAGCAGCACCACCAAGAAAATCACCCGAATCCGAATGCAGCATCCGGCCACCATGCTGCCTTCTTCTCTGGCTTCGACGCCGCTGCAATTATCCCATGGAATGTGGTGGAGTCGAGCGGTGGCGGTGGCGGCAATGCAGCAGGAGGATATGTGGTCAATGTGCCGCTTCAGCAGCAGCAGGCTGCGATGGCGATGCACCCGGCTCTCGGCCAGAGCCAGTTTTTCACACAGAGGGGACCCCTTCAGTCCAGTAACTTGCCCTTTGTTCGCGCTTGGGCGGACCCGATGGCGGCCGCGGCCGATCACCACCCAATGCAGCACCAGCATTCGGTGATCCACCCGCCCATCGGGTTCGCCTCCGGCGGCGGCAGCGGATGCTTCTCCGGCTTCCGCATTCCAGCGCGAATTCAGGGCGAAGAGGAGCACGACGGCGTCTCCGACAAGCCGTCCTCTGTCTCCTCTGTTTCTCACACTAATGGAAAGACTCTCATTCACTGTGATCTTTCCTTGGCTTAGTTTTGCTGTTATAGGCTCTATAAAGCCATTTGCTTTGTTTCTTGCATTGTTGTTAGCCTTTGTAGGTGTTTGTTGAGTTTGCTTGCTTGCTTGTTTCTTCTCGTTATGGTGTTGTGACATTTTGAGCTTGTTTTGTTTTGGGCTTTTTGTGAGAGTGGAATAAAGAGTTCTTTGTATGTTAGTCTCTCATGTTTGAGACTGAAGTTAGCTTCTTCTTCTGCTTCTCCTGTGTCTGTGATTGGAAATGTGATCGTTTGAAAGAGAATGTAGCAGCCATGAGAGATTTTCTTTCTTTCTTCTTTCTTTCACTGTTGATGATGCTGCAGCTTCCTCATACAACTACAAGTAACCAAAAAGTTTGGAATTAATATTACAAATCTTTTACCCCATTTGCAGTTGTTTGAGGATAGGTTTTTTTTCCCCTCAACAGTAGCATGCCCTTCCTTTCTCCCATCTTTATCTTACTGTTCACTGTTCTTTGCAGCCAAAAAGAAGAGCACTCCATAAAGAAGAGAAAAAAGCAAGAAGTTTTGAGATTTTGCAAGATCAATTTTTTTTCCTCCCTTGTGGAGTTCTGTAGTACCATCAAGCTCTTACGAAGGAATCAGTATTAAAGCTTTTGAGAAAGAGCCATTAATGTGTTTGTTCTTTGTTCTCTAAAGCTGGAAACCTGCAGATATCTCCATTATTATTCTTAGCAAGTGATGGGAAATGCAATACATTTATATCATTCTCAGTAGCATTACAAACATCAAAATCACACTGCCTATCATCTTACTAAGATCAGTGAAGCACAAACATCAAATTTGAACAAGGTTAAAAGATGTCTCATTGAATGAGATTCCTCCTTGCCGCTTTTGAGTTGATAAGATTTCCAAACCGTGACAGCCTGAAACTCAAAAGGATGCATTAGTCTCTCAAAAATGGCTAGTGGTGGCCATCACTGTTGTGATTTTCTTGAGGATGTGGGTCCTCATGATCAGTTGCCCTAGCTCTCATGGCAACTGAGGCTGAGCATGCAGTGGCACCTGTACCCCACTTGCTTGGCTCATTTAGGGCATGGAGGTAGCCAGGGGTCCATTAAACAAGAGACCAGAGTGGTTAATAAAAGTCTCATCACAGTGAAATTTTTTGAGTTTCTTGGTGAGAGCTTCACCTTCACTGAGCAATGTCTGCAGGATTGCCCAAAAGGGACAAGAAACAGAGGACAGTGGACTTAATTGCAGATGAGCAGAAATGGACACTACATTACAACAACAACCACAACAAAAGAAACCAAGCCCCAGATCAGATTACAGCTAAATTTTTTCTTCCTTCACATGAGAAAGGCTGTGGCTTTTGTGCGTGCCTTGTGTGGGGAACAGATCATTTACATATTATGCTTCGAAGTTTACCTTCATCATGTCATCCTCTGTTTTTATGCACACCAAAACTGTAAATATTGATGCCTGAAGTTATCACAACATAACACAACACTAGACATAAATTGGTGATATGAACACAGAAACCAAACTATCCACATAATTTCACCAATAAGTTGTGATAATTACACACATTGAGAATTTAGCATATACCAAACACCTGTCTGTATCTGTTCCAGCTAATAAGATGCTGCAAGATAATTTTGAGCTCGGAGGATAAATGTAACAGTGAAAAATAGATATCAGCACATCGTTGTAAATTACAAGTTGTAACACAAAGTAGTACCACAAGCTACCAAAATATATAATTACAAAACGGCTCCATGTTTCTCTTCTCCACACCTGACTCTGTCGACCAAACAAACAACCAATCCCCCGCCAATCACAACAACGATGCAGTTTTACATTGTAATGACAACGAAAGCGTAGCTCTCACACCAAGGTAGGTAATAGCCAATCCAAAATGCTTGTTCACATGAAAAATACGGTTCCTATATACATCAGATAAATAACAAATTGTACACGTTAACTGGCTCTTAGCCTTTTATTCTGCATAGACAGTATACTTTCTTGAGCTCAGACAGAAATCACACCTGCTTGTGGGGGAGGATGGTGTTCTTCCTTCTTCACCTTTGTTTGTTTGCAGCTGGCTTTGGACTTGTTTCTTGTGGGACTGCTTTCTCGTCTATTGGTTTAGGCAAAATTCTCTTTGCCGAGGCTTTACCATTGGAAGCTGCGATTTTGACTGGAGTCGACACTCTTGAGGGTTTGAGTTTGTTTTATTCTCAGCCTTGATAATTACCACCTTCGACTGAGCCTTCTTGGGGCTCGTGGGCTGAACAGAGAGTCGTGTCTCCCACGGACGAACAGCAATCCACCGTTCTACCCAGCTCCACCCCCAGTTCCCTTTCCCGAATTCGTAGGAAAGCTGCCCCTGACCGGAGTTGGCCCTCCACTGAAAGTAACGGTAACGTTGATCAGTTCCCGGGTTTCACATTTTCCTCAAAAAAAAAAAAAAGGATCCCAGGTTCACATAATACTCATGCTTATTCTAACTTCTAAGTATTCTTAGTTTCTTTGGATTTTTATACAGGTTTTTTAAGATCAGACCTGATGAGAGAATGCGTATGCCATGGCTCGTTCACGCTTCACTGCTGCTTCCTCTCTTTGTTGTATCCTGGACAAAATCTCTTCCATTGTATCAGAACCCCCACACCAATCCACCTGTTGGAATCACCAGGAAACATTTACGATGGTAATTAAGTTCACAGTCTGTCTTGACTCAACGTGAAAAATCTGTTCTAGAAATATGTTAACAAAATGAATTTCTGAACATAATGCAAGTGATAGGGATTAGCGTTTGTACTTAAAGAAATATAGAAATCTATACAAGACCAAATCATATTCAAAACTATTGCTATAATTCCAAATACTATTGAGCACTCTATAACTAAATATTTCTATATTATAATTAATACCGATTATATCTAACAGTTGTAATCTAAGAGGATCCAGTTTTACCCTCCTTTAATAAAGCTGTCATCAGGTATTAGTTGCAGATTCATCTATTGAAGAGGATAGGACTATTTGAACATAAAAAACAGACGAAGAAAGTTATCAATTATGCAACCATGAGTACAGAGTTTCACACTACTTGTAACAAGTTGTCAAAGAGATCAATAGCTCTTCCTATTCAGAAGAAAATGTTGAAGGGTCCATGACTAGTTTGAATACGAAAGAGAAAATGGATAAAGTAACCATTGATCATTAGCAACACACATAGTTATGAGAGAGGAAGGCAGAGAATTACTTCTATGTCATGAAGCTTAGCCTCGAGTTTTAATTGATTTTCTTGTTTTTTCTGCTTGATGCGCCCTTCTGTTACCATACAAATACGGCGAGCTCTAATTTCTGTCTGTATTTTGCTCCAGGACTGGAGATAGCTCAAAGTGGTGGATGTTTGTTTCTTGATGGAATGGCCTTGGCGAGGAGTTCTAATCTTTTTAAACCTTTCAAACGACATAGAGCCCTCCTTGCCTGCATACATGAATAAGTATAATTCAGCCAGATACATGAGTCACATAACAGAGAGAACTACAATAGATATAAAAATATTCCTCAATCCTCATCATAACTTTAAACTTTTGATGCAGTAACAGAGACGAATAACCAACAATATTTTCCAATGGACCACAAGGAAACTAATGCAATAAAAAAACTGCATATCATAACCATAGTGTCTTCAAGATTAACGCATAAAAGAATATGTCGGTTAGAGAATTCTTTTCCCACATACCCTAAAACCTCGAAATGCAGTTTGAATCCGTCTGGCTGATCTTTCTTCCAAAGTCAAACCACAATCTTCAGCGTTTCCGCTAGATGCACTGTTGCATAATGCATTTGAAACTTTACTATTGGAATGATTTCTCCACTTGGACGAGTTTGATCGTTCGTTTTCAGATCCCTGTGCCTAGGCAGTTTATGGCAAAGCATGAGTTCAATTACAGCAATGTCAATACCCAAATGATGAAGGTAGTTTATGCACAAGAAAAAAAATATGCGTTAAGAATTGAACACTTGCAAAAGAACGAGGCACATATATTTGCATTTATGCTTGATCATAGGCAATACGAGAATTGATGAGTTTTGTGTGTTCCACCTTAAGAAATATCTCAGAATCACACTCCTATGTTCCACAAGGCTTCTATTTGCTTTAGATGATATTAGAAAAATCATACTAAAGAAGTATTTAATCATTGAAGCTCATGGCTTACCTTAGCTTTTTTGATCGATCTTGCTTTGACTTTTTTATGACCAAGGATTTTTTTAAACCAATCTCCAGAACCCATAGTCTTAAGATGCAATCAGGCGGTTAGCGATATTGGCATCTAATTTAGACCTGTAAAAAGAGCACCAATATAACTACATTACATAAATGGTATGACTGGTCAAATTTAAGGAACGGTATCAGGTTATTAAAGTGATATGGTACTACAAGTGAGGTGGAAGATAAAATTCATCATAGATGAAAACTAAAATTTCTAGTTTGCTCACTAAGCAGAGCAAGTAAAAGCTATGTATGGCATATAAGCTTGCACAAACAATAGAATCACAGTAAATAAAAACATAGGCCAGTCATCTACAAAACCAAAGCATACATCTATGCATCTGGAACTTTCATTTGGACTTATGAGAGTCCAAAGAGTTGAAATTAATTTAAAAATCATAAATAATGAGACATACTTGCAACATTGACATATTTGAGCACTTTGTTGAACAAATAAGGTGGACATCTCCCACTGTCACCCCAAATAGCAAAGAAATTTTCTCTAATTGCATTGCTTGTACCTCAAACTTGTGACCTTCTTATGACAGGAAATTGCTAGTGTTACATGGACATAGGACACAAGTGTCAAGTATAACGGCTATATTGCATAGATGTGCATGCAATCTATGCACATAACCATTTATGCATGAATAATCAACTAATGAAATTAGGTCAGCATTCAACAATATAACTGATACAATCCGGTATCAATATCTTGCACTAAATATTCCAAAATTGCTACATAATTGTGATATTGTAATAGTTTAATTACTAACAAATGTGGTGCATCCTCATGTATCCAAGTGTCGGGACAAACCAAAAAAACGAGAATTCAAAAGTGTCCTGGAAACTCTCCAAACGATCTATCAATTGTTTGTCAGAACCAAGTTGCTGATGTTTTGATATCTCAAATATTTATTACGAAACTAAAAGCTATCAATGACCAGAACCCGGCTCCAAACAACTTTGATTTCTAATCATAAGGGGTATAAACCAGGTTGCTGACCACTTTGTGCTACCATTTGTTAATCTCATATTAAAGTGGCCACATAACCTTGGTATTAGCATTGGATTCCTATTAAGTTTAACTGATATAAAGGATGCCCATATAATTGTCACATTTATATAGTTATTTGGTCACTTGAAAATAGAAAAGATACCATGATGGAAAGGTTTATTTTCAAGGGGTCTTTTTGCAAATGTGCGACCCACTTTTCTCCTCCTGTAAAGAAATCAAAATGAACGCTGATTTTGATCGCGTGTCGCTCCATCAGAAAAGAATAGAGAAGTTTTGAGAAAAGAAAAGGAGAAGAGAAAAGAGGATCAATTTGCTTTAGGGTTTGCAGGATCTTCTTCTTCAATTCATCAAAGGAATCAAGGTCTTCATTCAATCGTCATCAATGGCCTCAGGTATGGTGATTTAAGTATTGCATAATTAGGGTTTTGATTCATTATCTTGAGTTGTATATGATTCTTTGATCCATGGTTTTATTCCGCATTATAGATGAATTAAATTTCCAACATTTGGTATCAGAGCCATGATTAAAGAATCGATACATCTTGGATTTAGGAATTATGAAAAGTTAGGGTTTTGATTAACAATTCATGAAATCCAGATTTTGACCTTTAATTGTAGAATTGAAGAGGATTCTTGGAAACCCTAAAATCATATATACATTCCTCTAATTATGCAATTAATAAGGATCAAATTTAGGATTTTAGAAACCCTAATTTTCCCTAATTTTCCCCGATTTTTCCATAATTTTTGGGATTCGGGCATAATCTGGAACTGCTGTTCGGAAACTGGATCGTGGGCTATTAGTCGACTATAGGGTTTGATTAGTCGACTAATAGTCCATCCCGAAAGTTACCCGACTCTCTGTTTCTAACAGGAGTCGACTTGGGTTTTTGATTAGTCGACTAGTAAAGTGTATAGTCGACTAACCTTTGGCCAAGTCGACTAATATTTAACCGAGAGTTTGGATTCTAACAGGAGTCGACTAATAATATTTGTAGTCGACTGATAAAGTTTCTAGTCGACTTGTAATTTTGGCCTAGTCGACTGATAAAATGTGTAGTCGACTAGTCATGTAGGTATAGTCGACTAATCCTTGTTTGCCCTAGTCGACTAGACCTAAACCTGTAGTCGACTTGACTTGACCCAAGTCGACTAATAATACTATGTAGTCGACTAATTGTTGCTTAATTCAATCCTTAATGATTGTTAACACATTTAAGCTATTGTGTTAATATTGATTGATGTTTGGTCAAGTAATGTATTGTAGTATTATGGCATTACACAAATAATAGAATTAGAGAATATTATTGGTTAGTTTGTATTCATAAGGCTTATTGATTTAGTAGTTGCCAAAGTGACCTAGGTTAGTAAACCTTATGAATATACAACTACATAAAAGACATGTTAATGAGGTAGACATTAAAGGCAATAATATTCTCGGTGGCGGTTCTAGTTAGGAGATTGGGACTGGCCCAAAGGAAAGTCTCTTTCGAATAATTATGAACCGGGGTAGGATAGTGTAATTTATGCAACCTAGTGGTGTAGAAGTGAATACCCAAAGGTAACATGACTTACTATCTAAGTTGGCATAAATTATATTAGACCTACGTAGGTGATAAAAGTTCTCACCTAAGAGTGAACACTAGATATGCTTAGGTTTCGCCCAAAGGAGAAATCTGAGTGATATCAATAGTTCATCTTAATTAAATTTAAAGTTATTGTATTGATTCGTGGCCTAATGTGAGCTATGTCCTATTATGTTTCAGTGAACGTCCCCATTTCTCTTCACACACATGCCACTAGCATTCCGGCCTTGGATGGTACAAACTTCTCAGAGTGGTATGAACATGTTCAGTTTACACTGGGTGTCCTAGACCTAGATGGCCTTAATAGTTGACAAACCTGATGAAGTAACTGCTGAGAGTACAGCAGAACAGGTCAGCCATGCCAAAGCTTGGGAGAGGTCTAATAGGCTCAGTCTAATGTTCATAAAGATGACCATAGCTAATAACATCAAGACTTCTCTCCCACATACTACTAGTGCATCGGAACTTTTGTCTGCAGTAAAGGACCGATTTAAGTCAGCAGATAAGTCATTAGCTGGTACCTTAATGGCTGAACTTACTACCATGAAATATGATGGTAATAGAGGAGTTCAGAACACATTCTGAACATGTCTGACAAGGCTGCTAAGCTAGGATCACTGGGTATGAAGGTTGATGAGTCCTTCTTGGTTCAATTCATCCTCAACTCACTTCCTTCACAGTTTGGGCCATTCAAGATCCACTACAATACTCATAAGGATAAGTGGAACTTGAATGAGCTAACTAGTATGTGTGTTCAAGAGGAGGTGAGACTGAGGCAAGAAGGACAGCACTCAGTGTTGGCAGTGACTCAAGGGGGTATCCATAAGAAAAGTAAATATGGAAGAGGTAAAAATTTCCATCAAAGAAAGGAAATGACCATGGGGAAAGTAGCCAAGGTCATAGAAAAGCTTTCACTGTCAAATGCTACTTCTGTGGCAGAAAGGGACATGTGAAGAAGGACTGCAACAAGAGGAAAGCTTGGTTCGAAAAGAAAGGTACAAATCTTTCTTTTGTATGTTATGAATCAAATCTTGCTGAAGTTCCTTCTAACACTTGGTGGATTGATTCTGGAGCCACAACTCACATAACTAATTCAATGCAGGGATTCCTTACAACCCGGAAACCGAAGGAAAGTGAGAGATTCATCATTATGGGGAACCGTCTGAAAGTGGAGGTCGAATATGTTGGTACTTATCGACTACTTTTGGAGACAGGTCATCATGAATCTTGAGGATACTTTTTATGTACCTTCAATTTCCAGGAACTTAATGTCTGTATCCAAATTAGATGTTTTTGGATATTCTGTTTTATTTAGTTGTGGAAAACTCTCTTTAATGTATAATTCAATGCCGGTTGGGCATGGAATTTTATGTGATGGATTATATAAAATTTCATTGAATGATGAGTTTGCACAATCTTTATTGTCTCTGCATTCGAATGTTGGTATAAAACGTGGCTTAATAAATGAAAAATCCTCTATCTTGTGGCATAGAAGACTGGGGCATATCTCCAGGGATAGAATAATAAGATTAGTGAAGACTGGGATTTTGGATGACCTGGACTTCACTGATTTTGATGTGTGTGTAGATTGTATAAAAGGAAAACAAACTAAACACACTAAGAAAGGTGCCACAAGAAGTAAAGACCTCCTTGAAATAATTCATACAGATATTTGTGGACCTCTTTCCATTCCATGTTTTACTGGAGAGAGATATTTCATTACCTTTATAGATGATCTATCACGGTATGGTTATGTTTATCTAATTAATGAAAAGTCTCAGGCTGTTGACATCCTTGAGGTGTTCATTACAGAAGTCGAGAGACAGTTAGATAGAAAGGTTAAAATCATAAGATCAGATAGAGTGGTGAATATTATGGTAGATATGATGAGTCAGGACAACATCCTGGCCCATTTGCCAAATTCCTAGAAAAGCGTGGCATTTGTGCTCAATACACGATGCCTGGTACGCCTCAGCAGAACGGTGTTGCTGAAAGGCGAAACCGAACTCTTATGGATATGGTTAGGAGCATGATGAGCTTCTCTAAAGTACCCAATTCATTGTGGAGTGAGGCCTTAAAGACTGCTATGTATATCTTAAACAGGGTTCCTAGTAAGGCAGTCCCAACAACTCCCTTCGAGCTGTGGACTGGTAGGAAACCCAGTTTAAGACATTTACATGTTTGGGGTTGTCCAGCAGAGGCCAGAATATATAACCCACAAGAAAAGAAATTAGACTTAAAAACAATATCTGGGTATTTCATTGGTTATCCAGATAAGTCTAAGGGATACAAATTTTATTGCCCTAACCATAGTATAAGAATAGTTGAAACTGGTAATGCCAGATTCCTAGAGAATGGTGAATTTAGTGGGAGTGATGAACCAAGAAAAGTAGATCTTGAAGTTGTAAGGGTAAATATCCCAATTACCTTTCCTTCAAGAGAAATTGTTGTACCTCAGCTTGATCATCAAGTTGAGATTCCAGAACAACAAATTAATGTTGGTTCACCACTCCATGAGGATATTCCCATTGAAAATGTTGTAGAACCACCACAACCGGCAGCTTTGAGAAGATCTCAAAGAGAAAGAAGATCTGCCATTTCAGATGATTATGTGGTATATCTACAGGAATCTGATTTTGATATTGGGGTAAATAAAGATCCAGTTTCGTTTTCACAAGCCATAGAATGCAATGATTCTAGTAAATGGGTTGATGCTATGAAAGATGAGTTAAAATCTATGGACCAAAACCAAGTCTGGGATCTCGTTGAATTGCCTTATAACTGTAAGAAAGTCGGGTGTAAATGGGTCTTTAAGACCAAGCGCGACTCTAAAGGCAATATCGAACGATATAAGGCTAGACTTGTGGCCAAAGGTTTTACTCAGAAAGAAGGCATTGACTATACAGAGACCTTCTCTCCAGTATCTAAGAAGGATTCTCTTAGAATCATTATGGCACTTGTAGCTCATTATGATTTGGAGTTACATCAAATGGATGTGAAAACTGCCTTTCTAAATGGGGATTTGGATGAGGATATCTACATGGAGCAACCTGAAGGGTTCGCAATTAAAGAACAAGAACACTTGGCTTGTAAATTAAAGAAATCTATATATGGACTTAAACAAGCTTCCAGGCAATGGTATATAAAGTTTAATGATACCATTACCTCTTTTGGATTTACAGAAAACACTGTTGATCAGTGTATATATCTAAAGATCAGTGGGAGCAAGTTTATTTTCTTGGTTCTGTATGTAGATGATATTTTATTAGCCAGTAGTGATCTTGGTTTGCTGTATGAAACTAAAAGTTATCTAACCAAGAACTTTCAGATGGTTGATATGGGTGAGGCAAATTATGTTATTGGCATAGAGATCTTCAGGAATAGATCTCAAGGATTGCTAGGATTGTCTCAGAAAGGATATATCAATCGAGTCTTGGAAAGATTCCATATGGAAATGTGTTCAGTTAGTCCTGCACCCATTCAGAAGGGTGACAGATTAAGTGGTAGCCAGTGTCCCAGAAATGACTTAGAAAAGGGTCAGATGCAGAAAATTCCGTATGCATCAGCTGTGGGAGCTTGATGTATGCAAGCACTTGTACCAGGCCAGATATCAGTTATGCAGTTGGGATGTTGGGAAGATACCAAAGCAATCCAGGAATGGAGCACTGGAAGTTGGCTAAGAAGGTTATGCGGTATCTTCAGGGGACAAAGGACTATATGCTCACATACAGTAGATCAGATCAGTTGGAGGTGATCGGCTATTCAGACTCAGATTTTGGTGGTTGCCCAGATAGCAGGAAGTCTACCTCAGGATTTGTTTTCTTGCTAGCAGGTGGGGCAATCTCGTGGAAGAGTGTGAAGCAGTCTCTCATTGCTTCTTCCACGATGGAGGCTGAGTTTATAGCTTGTTTTGAAGCCACAAATCATGCACTATGGTTGAGGAATTTTATCTCAGCACTTGGTGTAGTTGACTCTATTGCCAAGCCGCTGAAGATATATTGTGACAATACAGCAGCCGTATTTTTCTCTAAGAATGGTAAGTACTCTAATGGTTCTAGGCACATAGAACTGAAGTACTTGGTGGTTAGAGAAAGAGTTGAGAAACAGAAGGTGTCAATTGAAAGTATAAGTACCACCTTAATGGTTGCTGATCCATTGACTAAAGGATTGCCTCCAAAGACTTAAGGAACATGTTGTAAGGATGGGTCTTTTGGGTAATCTGTAAATGTGTATATGGTACTTGTGTAATTGACATTGTTGTACAAATAACAGTTTGTTCTCTATTTCCTGTTATCCAATTGTGTGTACACATATTTGTATGGATGTATATTAAACAGGAATTGTCTTTACAAGACAATTACAGGGGTCATTATGGTTATGGACTCAATTAGTAAGGGTTATCAATGTTGTGGTACATAGAAGGGAGTATGACGTGGATGTTGTATAACCGCTATGACTCGCATTGATAGTCTAAGCTAATGCAGTATTACAGTATTATACATATTTGGGCTTATCAGTTGTTGTTTTTTAAATTTGTGCACATGTCAGGTTTTTCTGTATGGAATCCAATGGAGTCAAAATGATTTTGAAATGAGTCTTTCTTTTATTTTGTCTTTTCTAAAGTTTTTAACCTAATCGGTTAGTGGTCCAAGTGGGAGAATGTTAATCTCATATTAAAGTGGCCCACATAACCTTGGTATTAGCATTGGATTCCTATTAAGTTTAACTGATATAAAGGATGCCCATATAATTGTCACATTTATATAGTTATTGGTCACTTGAAAATAGAAAAGATACCATGATGGAAAGGTTATTTTCAAGGGGTCTTTTGCAAATGTGCGACCCACTTTTCTCCTCCTGTAAAGAAATCAAAATGAACGCTGATTTGATCGCGTGTCGCTCCATCAGAAAAGAATAGAGAAGTTTTGAGAAAAGAAAAGGAGAAGAGAAAAGAGGATCAATTTGCTTTAGGGTTTGCAGGATCTTCTTCTTCAATTCATCAAAGGAATCAAGGTCTTCATTCAATCGTCATCAATGGCCTCAGGTATGGTGATTTAAGTATTGCATAATTAGGGTTTTGATTCATTATCTTGAGTTGTATATGATTCTTTGATCCATGGCCTTTTATTCCGCATTATAGATGAATTAAATTTCCAACACCATTACCTAAGTAGACTACTGGATATAACAATTTAGTTTAAATCCCAGTCCTAAGTTGTTAAAAGAGTAGTGGGTTATAATTAATAAGATTTGTTAAAATATGTTTAGAAGTCCTTCACATGGGGCTTAATCTGAATGGATGTTAGATTTTGAAGGTTTTGGCTTGTCGGGCGTGATGAGAGGTTGTGTAAAGTATCAACTAAAGGCTCTTCTTTCCATCAAGAGCAGTGAAACGAGGAGTGAAAGTTGGGATACAGATTTATATTATTTTTCACCAACTCTTTTCACTCCCACCAGCACTCTCTCCTCTTTCTACCATCTTCTCCTATACAAAAGGCAATTTAAATTTCTTAAGAGACTGAAGCAATGTTATCAACCCATTATACGAACACTTGGTCTTAATGTTAAGATACATGGATCTCTTATAAAAGCTAACGCTTGAAGCTTTTATTTGTGACTGTTTGACGACTTTAGGGACCAAATCAAACAACATGTGCACAATAAAAAGCCCACTAACTAAGATGGATAAGGCTAATTATACTACGAGACCTATACTGACTGAAAAGAATTAACCCTATTTGAGTTATGAATCCAAACATATTTAATCATATATCTGTTTTGGTCTCCTTTTGATACGGGACTAAATCCCACTCTCACGCCTTTGTCATACAAAACCCACATGCCCAACACTTATCGGTATACAAGATTTTGACCATCTAATTGTGTCTTCTTCGAGTTTCTTGGCATGAACATGTACTAGCTGATCCCAAAAGACGTAGCCCTATTGTCTAGGGGGTGTGAGATTATTTTGTTTGCACAAATCCCAAGACTAGCCCTTTTAGGTGGAGCAGCCCAAATTCACGAGGAGACTAAGTTCGGGTCATGGCTCTCATACCACTTGCAAGGACTTGGGGGCACAATCCCAAAAGACCAGCCTTCTATGTGGAGTAGCTCAAAGTCTTATTTACCCAAGACCATCCCCATGTCTAGGCGATGTGGGACCATTTGTTCGCATAAATCCCAACACTAGATTCAGAGTTCCGCATGAACATCATCAACAACAAGTCCTTGACACATTTATCTGACTCCTAATTATCTAAAGAAATAAACACAACCAGTTTCAGAAAATCAAGCAGCACAATCTCCACAATTTGATAAGTTCATTGAATATATCAGAGAACTCTCCAATATACTAAACCCCAAATGAAATGACCAAAATCAACATAGAAAACAGAAAAATAACTGGCAATCAAGTGCAATCCGAACGAACAAGTAGAACAACTCAGAATCAAGCATTTAACCAACCACATGATATAACATGAAAAAAAAATGTATCTAAAAGTTAATTTTCTCAAAAATGATGTAGAAATAGAGAGAGACCCAAAATTTAGCCACTCAAGCCAAGCAAACCCAACAAAAACACATGATCCCTACACCATTTGGAAAAATTACAAAATGGGTCACCACATTAGGCCGAAACTATCACAAACATGGCATCAATGGAGAGAAAACAAAGGGAAATTGTACCTTGAAGTGCAGAAAGGAGAGAGAGAGAAGCCAAGAAGATCACAACTATAAGAAGAATTACTGTGGGGCTTTGTAGAGAGAGATGAGAGACGAGAGCTGGTGGTTGGATATAGCTAGCAAACATCTATGGCCCAGCAAAGCTCACACCCTTCTCTCTTCCACCTTTTTTTGACTTTCTTTTTTGGATCCTCTCTCTCTCTCACACACAAAAAGGAGTGCAACCGACGCCCACCCCCAATCATTGTAGTTGAGGTGGTTGCTGGGTTGAGCTTCAGAGACCCACAGGGAGAAGAGAACAGAGACAGGGGAACCACCAGCATCCAACAGGGAGAGGGACTGGTCTCCTCCATTAGGTGAGACCATTGAGAGAGAGATAATTAGGGGATGAACCTACCAAAATTATTGATTTATTTTATAAACTTATGATTTTGGAAAGTGATAAGATTAGAGTGTGTATATTCTCTTTGCCAGGTGTTATTCTTGATTATCTGATTGGATAGTCTAATCTAAAATAATATGTATGGGCTTGATTGTGTAAATAGTGATAATTTTATGGGGTTTGATTGTGTGTATACGTTGGGAGTTTTAGAGTGATTGACAAGAACAAATGACAAATTGGCAATGCATGCATATCTTGTATAGATTTTTTTTTTTTTTCATCTTCTTTTATTTTTGTTTTATTTTTGTTTGTTTATATATATCTAAACCCTAAAAGCACTTGTTTGATTCATGACAAGATTAATTATTAAACCTTTTTGGGTATTACTTTTTTTTATCTAAAAGAAAAGCCTAAGATCCTATAGTAGGGGGAAAGATAATGCTCATGAATGAGCCTCCGCTGAGTAACTGCTAGTCAAACTACCTATATACGTCATGAATTAATAGAGAAAAAAAAAACATCAATGAGATATGACTCACTGGTAAAAATTGAGAGTGACATGTTCGAGTCTCGAGGTTCAACTCCCGAATACACTTATGTTTATTAAAAAAAGAATAGAGAAAAAGAGAAGCCCAAGACTTGATTAAGATTGCCCCCATTACCTCAACTACTTAGGACCCAAGGTCTGTACTCTTCTCAAGTTTAAATTAGCATTTCTAAAATACAATATGTGATGGAATGTTAAAATTCATTTTGGGGAAGGAGATATTTTGAAGAGAAAATGTGGCTGCTTATTCTGGCCTATCTAGCTCAGCTTGCCAGGGCCCAGGGAATTGGATTTTTTGCCGTCCCTGGTATTTGGGCCATTAAATGGGCTCTAAGATTTCGGCCCGTGTTGAATTATAAACTATATTTTAAGTTATATAGATAATATTTATCTATGCAATCTTTCAAGCAAAATCCGTTGTAGTCTAGTTGGTTAGGATACTCGGCTCTCACCCGAGAGACCCGGGTTCGAGTCCCGGCAACGGAAATTTTTTTTTGATAATTTTTTTAATATATAAATTTGATATTTCTAAAAGGAAAATCTTAAATATCTAATGAAAATTCTTAATAAACAATCAACCTTGTTCAAATCCTTAAAAATACCATGTACAATGCGCACATTAGACTTCCCTCAAAAAGAATGCATACACATTAGACAAAAATAATCAGTATCCAACTAAATCACAAAACATTGAAATGTCATGAAAAGATGCATGAAAGATTTCACCAAAGTACATGCAATCTCTATTCATAGCATCTTCACGTTCCTTTTTATTTCTATTCGGTTCATTTTTCCAAATTAACACTTCCAAATTTGAGAATGCAACTGATTCGTGATCCTTGGAGAGAGTTGAGGGAGATCTTTGCTCCAGTTGGTTTGGGCCAAATCAAAAGATTATGGCAAGATTTATTCAATCTAAACATTCAGATTCTGATCTCAAAACTTAGACAACATACCAGCCTAACATTTCATGTCCCTCTTCATATCAAATTCCCATTTCTGCTCTGTTCTTGATCTCGGGCTTTCTTGATTTTGATATTTTCAGGAGTATGGTGCTGCATGAGGAGCATCATCGTCATCAATCAAAGTGTAAATCGTGTTCGAAGAAGGGCAAGGCCAAGAAGATCCTCAGCGTGGCCCAGCTCGAGAAGCGCAGAATCGAGGAGCAGCATGACGGCGACAAAGGTGGCTGCCTCGTCGTTCTCCTCTTCAAATCCTTCCCATTCTCTTGTGCTTCCTGCTGCTGCTCCTCCACAGCAGGAAAGACCGTTCTTCACTCCTAGAGATACTAATCCTGAGACGGCAGTGCCATTCTCCTGCAGAGTCCCTCAATTCATTTCTGTCATTTGGTCGAGTTTGCCTGTTCGATGATGCTGAGTGCATTTACATGTGCATTGTTGCAGCAAAGAAGGAGCTTCGAGTTCTAATTCATATCAAGCGGATTGAGGAGCTCGGAGGTTCATTCAAACAAGCGAATCAGAGAAAACGGTACATCTGCAGACAGTGGAGGATTTCTGACCTTTGGCTCTTCTTCAACACAGGCCACATCAAAGACCGAAGCAGGCTGTCGCGATTTTGCCCGATTTCTCCTTGTTGCAAGCTCAAGTACGAATGGAAAGACCGTAAATATAAGAAAATACAAGTTCTATACATCAATTCTATGATATTGAAGTTGGTCGTGTTCAATCCAGAGAGCTACGGCGAAACAACCTGCAAGCTTGTCAGAGAACACATTCTACTCTTTCTTGCCAATGGCGCCGACAACTCATGAGACAGAAGCAAAGGAAGAGAGAATAGTGAAGCAGTGAATGATGTCGCTACAAGCCTGAAGCTTTAAGAGATTGATGTAGGAGTAGAACTCAGCGTAGTGTTTGTTACTTGAATTGAGACAATAGATTCTTCATCTCAGACTTTATGTTTTTTGTTCATCAGATTAATAGTAGTTCCTGCATTTTTTTTGGTCCACACATTCATGAAGTTGATAAAGCACCACAGTTGACATGCCCATAATTAGTACTGTTAGACTCAGTAACAGAGTGTCAGAGAGAATTAAAGCAACACAAAGTTGCACCAACACACTGATTTCATGCAAATTGCATCCTATCATCAAAACTATGGACACAAGCAAACTATCTTCCCCCAGCAGTTGTTACTGTTTGTTATACAGGAAGCCTCACGATGCATAACCTCCACAAAATTATCATCGTTCTCACAGGAAAGTGCATCTTATCAGCATTCACATAAACGAACAACGTGCTCAAAGATATAACTCTCATGACCAGAGCATTATCAGTATCATCCATCACAGTCGCATTCTCCCATTAGACAACATGCAGTTGACAGTCTATGACCAGCCAAAAACAAAGTCTAGGACATACACAATCACCAGAGACAGCGGATAGAGCAGGTATGCCACCAAGCAGGTCCACAGTGGGAATGTGGTGCGGAAGCTGGTGAAGAGGCCCATCACGATGCAAACCACAAGAATGACGAGTGCTTCGGATGAGAAGTCCCATGTCAAGCCTCTTGCATAAACAAGCGCCAAGAATACCGCCAGGCAAAGCGTGTTATTCATGGTAGCTCCACCATATATCTGCAGTGACGACCGTAACAAGTCAGAAAATTTAAAGCATATTTACATGTTCTGAATTGGTGGTCAAACTAAGCATTAAAGAGCCATGTTTGCACATAAAGGATCTTTTTGATGGTTTGTTCCACAAATCATAATCTGGTGGCCTTCTCAAACAACTTGTCAGCTACTCGGCTACAATGAAGAATATGAAATAAGCACTTATGCATTGTTTGGAGTGGAGTTAAGAAATAAAATTTGTGTGCCTTAGGAGGAGAGAACTGGGAAGGAGTTGGGAATTGGAATTTTTTGGTTGTTTGTTGGAGCTAGAATTAGCAAGAGTTAGGAGTTGAAATAGAGGATGTGTTTGGTAAGAAGAGTTAATAATTGGGAGTAAGTGTATTGGAAGAAGAGATTTGTAAAAGAGTTAGGAATTAAGTTTTTTTTTGGTTGTTTGGAAGGTGAAGAATTAGGAAGAGTTGAGAATAAGTGAAAAAGTTGTTTGGGGAATTATTAGGAGTTAGCATGATGATTTTGATTTTTTTTTTACTAGTTGACGATTTTGCTCCTCAACACTTGGAATTATAGCATAAATTTTTATTTAAGAAATAAAGATTTGATATTTAATAAAGAGATAATATCAATTAAGCTATAATGTAAACTTATAAATTATAATATCTTTTAATAATTATTTTATATAGATTTACCTTTTTAAGTTAAAAAAAAATTATTTTTGAGTAGTTGACGATTTTACCCCTAAATAATTAAAATTATGCCATGAATTATATTTAAGAAATATTAAGAATCCCACAACTTTTAATTTGAGGCAAGCTTTTAATTACCTCATGTCATGGGCGGGGCATAAAAGTAAAAATTAACTAAGCATAGAATATATTTGAGCAAGCTTTGGTGTTACTGCTGGAATTGGCAACTCTCAGAAACGAGTAAAAATTATACTGCTTCGAGACAATTCTCCACAGTCTAAATCTTACTAGTTTTATACCTGCTTGGCAAGAATTAGCTAGAATTTCTACTTGATTCTAGCTAACTCTTGTTGCCAAACAAGGCCAGAGAGCGAAAGATAAATGCTAATTTCAAGTGCTAATTTCAACCTTGTGATGAAATTGGTAATTCTTGAATTGCGTGGATTTCAAGATGGTTTGAGGGTGGTTTCAGGCTCATTCAACTTTCATCATTACTTGCTAACTCTTACTAAGTTTTGACTGTTTGGCAAGAGTTAGCAAGAATTAGCTCAACTCTTGAGCTAATTCCAATTGCCAAACGAAACCTTAGGCTCTGTTTGGTAACAAGATTAGCAAGAATTATACTCTTATTCTAACTCTTGCAACCCGTGATTTTTGGCAGGAATTAGATGTGTTCAAAGTTGTCTCGAAATGGGACATTCTAAGGTTGTTTTGAAGAGTAGTTAATTCTAGATTGGGGTTGGAATTAGACACACAAGGCCTAGCCAAGTGATTGGGGCTATATGGGATGACATATATGGCCCCAATCACATGATGGGATCTTTGGACCCCAAATAAACCAGCAAATGAGCGAGGGAGGGGGGGGAGGGGGAGGCCGGCGGTCACTGACGGCGACGCTGACGCCGATGTGGGGATCACCAGAGATGGAGATGGAGAAAGAGTAGCGAGGAGAGGATCATATTGTGGGACGCGATCCTATAGGTCGTGGGCCAGCGACGAGGAGGAGAGAACAAAATACATGAGGAAAGGGAGGTGAGAAGATAAAAAAAAAAGTCTGGCTTGAGATCGTTGAGAAGGGTTGAGAGGAGAGTGAGGAGGAAAGTCATTTTTTGTTGGAATTTTTTTAAAGAAATTTGTAAATTTAAGGAGAAGATGAAGTAAATTCAGAAGTATACTGTGAAGAGGAAGAATATGAACTTTGATATTTGATTTTGAATCTTCTTTGCTTTGATTTTAAATATCATGGTATAATTAAAATTGTTGAGGGTAAAATTATCAACTACTCAAAAATTCAAAATTATCATACTCGACTCTTCCTAATTATCCTAACAACTTTTCAAAATTATTATTTACAACTTGTTTACTCGGAAAAAATTGGGATGGAATTTATGTAAAATCTTCTTGAATCAATGAAAGATTACAACAATCTCAAAATTCTGATTACAAGAGAGAAGACACTCAAGCTCAAATCTCCTCTTTATTTAATGCTGGGTTCTTGATGTAGCGATAGAAAGTGAATCTTGTTTTTCGTTGATCGAGTGAACGTCAATGTCTTCTAAGAACCTTCTCTTCGGATTATGGATGGAGTAGCACATCTCCTGTTCAAAAGGAATCTCAAAAAGAATTGGGTAAAAACTTAAACTTAGCAAGTTAGGAGAAGAGTTTACTCTTTATCCGTATTCCTCTTTGTTCGATCAACCTTCAATAGCCTATCTAAAGCCTTTCCTCGACAAAAACCCCCGACCTCTCTTCAATAGAAAACTGAGCTATTTATAGGAGTTTTATGGGTAAAATTGTCCCCTAAAAACCCTTCATGATGGGGGGTCAACTCCCCTCATTACGTGGGCAGTAATTGACCCGATAATGAGGACAGTTATAACTGAAACGCGAAGCTCTTCCACAGTTGAAACGCGGGTTTCGAGCCTCGCGTTTTGGCACTATAATATTGCTGGGACGCGAGCCTCGCGTTTTGCCGTTATAGTGCTGTTGGATGCCGGTTTTGAATCTTACTAGACGCGGGCTTCAAGCTATGCGTCTTGGCCATTGAAGTGAAGCTGAGACGCGAGCTTCGATCCTTACGTCTTGATACTGCAGTGATGCTGAGGCGCGACCTTCAAGCTTTGCGTCTTGGTCATTACGGTGACGCTGAGACGCGGGCTTCGACCCTTGCGTCCTGATACTGCACGAGTGGGTATGATTAGCCTCGTGTCTGGAGTATAGACTCTGCTTTCTTATGACTTGTCTTCAGTAATTTTTTAGACAATCTCCACAACTCTCTTAATTTATTACCTTCTGAACAATAAATAAAAGTTAATTCCTAACTCCTTCCTACTTCTCTTCTTCCAAGCCACTAATTCCTAATTCCTAACTCCATTTGCCAAAAACAGGCTTAGTGTGCCCTAAATCACGCAAACATTGGAGGAAAGGTGATATGAATGGTGCTCGCAAACCAACTGCAACACAGAGCATTTATGCCAAGTCACTGTTTCTATCGCATGAATCCTTTCCTTTGGTCAGCTCTACTAAGCACCATCCCCACTGTCACATTTAACAACTTATCGTTATTACCGCATCAATCCAATCTCACCTTCATCTGCTATTGTCATGTGACTGCTTCAAGTATGATAGTCTCACACAAGCCTACCGGGCTACTAAAATTTATAAATATGATAGACTAGCTCCTAGCAACTACTAAGCACATATATGTTTATGTGTAAGCACATGTATGTTTATATGTATGTGTATGTGTTGGTTTTATTCTATAATTTAACCAACGTGTATCGAGATTTATTTCAGCTTGAAATATCCATTACTTTTTCGGAATAGATTAGCTGATTCCGTTAAACAGAACTGCAACTAAAAGAGAGAAGCAAACCTCTGAGAATGTTAGTGAAGACATTCTTTGCTTCTTTCGGCTGGCGAAAATAATTGCTGAAACGGCCTCACTGGAGTTAGTAGCTAAAGGCAGTGCGATGAAAGAGATGAAGAATGAATGTATATTTGTGGCAAGTGAAAAATTGTCTACAGCGTCTACAAGAGGATCTGCAAACACAGCTGCCTTCACAGTTCCCAGCAACAATAGTAAGAGCGCTTTGACGCATGTCCAAGTAGGATTTTCAGTACTCTCCATGACCTAATCACTCCTGTCAATCAACATGTTATGTTCATCTTTTGTTTTCTGCACATATTAGAATAACATGTGTTATTTTGGATCTAGATTCAACCGTGACACATACACCAAATAACTTACCATATGGAAATCATGGGTGAACTTTTTTGAGTAAGAACCAGAAGCTCCAACTGTGCGTTTGGCCTCTTTGATCCATCTTGAGATTCCATTGATGAACTCTTTTTCATCAACACTTTCATTGCCAGATGTATCAAAATCATCCATCAGTTTTTCCACGGCATCATCTTTATCCAAGTCTATTTCGTCAAATTGGATTCCTATGATAAAGGCTCTCAACTCAGCATGTGATAGTAAGTTGTTTGAATCCAAATCCATTTTATGGAACAACCTGTGATGAAATATAAAAGTTAATGCAATGGATCGATATTTGGAAGATGCATTGTATGCAAGGGAAACCTACTTTTTTATGAAATGTACATTAGGTTCTCCATCACTGGTTAGAAGACGCCAAGAGCTTCCATTTGGGCATGTCGTAGAATACCTGAAATCACATGCTTATGCTTCGCATATGCCAGTCTTCTCTTCTGGATCCATGGCTGAAAGACCTGTTTCAATACAAAAGTTATGATAACATTAAAATTTGAAGGGGAAAAAAAAGAGTGTTCCCCTTCTACATGTTGATATGTTCTATCGAGTTCTTGGTTTTCTGTGTCTCAGAGTTGAAAGATGCCGTTAACTAGTATAGGAGATTTTGGAAGATGCCCACCTGCCTAGCTTTTTTGGGTTACAGCAAGTCTCTCTTTTGTCTAGTTTCCTTGGCCACAAATTTGACACTAATTAAGAGTGGTTTGAAGTCAGGTCTCCATATGATTCCGGTTGAAAAACTTAATCAATTTTTTTCATGGAGCCTTTGGTCCATATGTGATCCCATTTTGATGGGAAAAGGTTTAGATGATGATAATGTTATTTCTATATATCATGACTGATACATAGGAAAAATGGAATACATAAAGACATCATAAACATTAATTTCAACTATACACATGGACATATTTGATTGTGATAGCGACTATAACAAGGAGGCAGATTTTTGTAATAGCTTACAAGAATGAAAAACTTGCAGAGGACCACCTCTCTGATAAATAATGAAAACGCTGCCAATTATGTAGTTCCAGGGGCAAGGTAACTTGAGTGTAGTATTGTAAAAGACGTCTTAGGTAGCCACTTAAGCAAAGGTCAAAGAATGAACCCCATACTAGGCCATAGTTGGTGGTACTGGGGTTTTTTCTTACGGTTTTTTTAAACCCCCCCCCCCCCCCCCCCCCCCCCCCCCCCCCCAACCCCCCCCAACCCCCACCAGAACACCTCATATTTGTCACAGCTGATGCTCGTTCTTCTCTGCTGCTACTTCTACTACTGCTTTTACTTCTGTCGCCACTGATTCTTCTTTTTCATTGGTGGCTGCATAGTTGATAGTTTAAGCTATATGATTCGCAATCAAGATCTCTTCTAGTTGTACATGGAAATTACTCTATTTTTCAACTAGATTGAGACTCTTAAGTTATAGTGGAATCAAACTCTTTTTAATAGGAAATAAAATCCCTTCAAATTAGGGTCAGTCCTCAGAGAAGATTAAACTAGTGACTTAAAGTTGGCTAGTCGAACATGTCAGCCCAAACATCCATCCTTGATTAAAAGATATTATCCAGATATTTGCAGTTCAGAATTAGACCATTAATTCTCTGGTTGGTGGTGAAAGTGTTCAGTAAGTTGCAGGCTGACACGTCTGTTCGGACTCTGCTAAGCATATCCACAAGATTTTACTGCCTTGACAGGACAGTAGATCCCCCTCAAAATCAACTGGAATCTTTTGGCAAGCTTGCCGGCAACATTGATCTAAGTCAGCTGATATGTCTATATATTAGAAAAAAATAAAAGATGCAGGCACACTCTAAGGAACTCTGTGTGTGATGTCGCTACTACAACCTCCCCAGCTCTCCTCAAAAATTATCCAGGCCTACACCCTATTTAATGAGGTTTTTGTACCTTAGATGGTTTCCTAATTCCTATAGATGCTCTCTTTTAAATGATATTATTTGCAAAGAAACCAAAACGTGCTATGCAACCATCTGTTTAGAATTAATAATTTCTAAGCATAAGTGTCATAATGCTCTCCCAAATGAAAATTCCGCACATGACTAAGGTGCCAGACCTAGAAGAGTAACCAAGATTTTAAATATGCACATTGCATGTACCAAAATTAGTAATCACCAAATCGGAAAACCTTCAAGATTAACTGTCTTGCCTATCAAGGTAGCAGAGACAGATAAATATACATATCAGATTGTTGCCAAGAAGCAGTGGCAATGACAACAAACTAATGCAATTCCTTAGTCAAGGTGCATTAAAGATCCACATATCCTATTTCATCCTCTGCTACACCCTTTACAAAATGGTTATATCTTGGTTAGTGGTTACAGCTTATAGGTTTCCCTAAGTCAGCTACGGTTATAGAAAGATTTTAGCATTGTCACCATGACAAGATGTAGTTTATCATCCAGATCAATGATACCAACAAAAGTAATTTTGACAAAGCAACTACTCATACAGGTAATAAGCACCACTGAGATTCCACTCAACATTCGAAGACACCTTCCGAAAAGATAGACTATGCAAACAATAAAGTACATATTCTGGAAGGGTCTAACAAACCAGGACATCCTTGTATCCTACTACCTTCAGAAGCTATTTACAGAAATTCCAATTCCTAGATTGGCCTGAAAATTGGAAATACGAAACAGATAGATTGCACCTAATACATTAGACCAGTCAGTAAGTTCAAATAAAGCCATAGATAACCAAAAAACCAGAGGGGTTTCAGGCAGTCACTTATAACATGAGAAACTTGCAAGTTGCAACTGACTAATACAAGCATGTAGCAAAACGGTAATTTGTTTCATACCTTCAAGAATAGCACCAAATGATTCATATCCTATTTCAAACTGATCCAAAAACACCAGTATCAAACCAAAAGTCCTATCTAATTGGCATTGTGCTGCATGTAGGGTGAAACAGGTAAGTGTCTTCTCAACCATACCAATAATAAGCATATACACTCAATAAGCAATTGATATGAGTGAGGATGTGTGTCCTATAACAGATTTTCTGGAAAATTTAAACTTATAGCTACTTATGCAAAACAACAGCTAGAAACTAAACAGAGTCCGAGGCAAGAAAAAAACCGACAAATCAGTAACAATATAATCCAAATGACTAAGCAAGCAGCAACCTATCATTCAGTTATTCATACTGCATATGCCATGCAAGTAAAATATGTCAACCACAATCAAGTTCTAAAGTATACATTAATAGCAAGTGAAAATTCAATGTGAAGTATGAGGCAAGTAAATTACCTGGTACAAGCAATAAGAAAGTGCAAGCACTATAGTATTATAGTGAATCTTGAATGGTCCGAACTGAGGAGGAAGTGAGTTGAGGATGAACTGTACCAAGAAGGATTCATCCACTTTCATTCCCAGTGTTCCTAACTTTGCAGCTTTATCAGTCATATTAAGAATGTGTTGTTGGACTCCTCTACTACCATCATATTTCATGGTAGTTAGTTCAGCCATAAGGGTGCCAGCTAATGACTTATCAGCAGATTTAAATCGGTCTTTTACAGCAGTTAAAAGTTCTGATGCATTAGTAGTTTGAGGGAGTGAAGTCTTGATATTGTTGGCAATGGTCATCTTAATGAACATGAGACTGAGTCTATTCGACCTTTCTCAGGCTTTGGCATGACTAACCTGATCTGCTATACTTTCAGCAGTGATTTCCTCAGGTTTCTCAACTAGTAGAGCCATGTCAAGATCCAGTACACCCAGTGTGAATTGGACATGTTCAAACCACTCAGAAAAGTTTGTACCATCTAGAGCTGGAATGCTAGTTGCATGAGAGTGAAGGGAAGTGGGAACGTTCACTGAAACAAAATAGGACAAGCTCACATTAAGGCCTCGAATCAATACAAAAACTTTAAATTTTATGAAGATGAACTATTGATATCACTTTAATTTCTCCTTTGGGTGAAACCTAAGCATATCCAGCGTTCACTCTACAGGTGAGAACTTTTATCACCTATGTAGGACTAATATAATTTATGCTACTTAGACAGTAAGTCATGTTACCTTGGGTATCCAATTCTACACCACTAAGTTGCATAAATTACACTACCTTATCCGGTTCATAATTATTTGAAAGAGACTTTCCTTTGGGCAAGTCCCAATCTCCTAACTAGAACCGCCATCGAGAATATTATTGTCTTTAATGTCACTCTCATTGACAAGTCTTTTATATAGTTGTATATTCATAAGGCTTACTAATATAGGTCACTTTGGCAACTGCTAAATCAATAAACTGTATGAATATAAAACTAACCAATAATATTTTCTAACCTTTTATTTGAGTAATGCTATAATACTCCAATTTTATTACTTGACCAATTCAATCAATATTAACACAATAATCTCAAATGTGCAACATACATTTATGATTGAACTTAAACAAACATTAGTCGACTGGTCAAGGAACTACTAGTCGACTTGGGACAAGATAAGTCGACTATAAGTTTTAGGTTAGTCGACTAAGGCAAAGCAAGTCGACCACAAAATAAAGGCTAGTCGACTAACAGAGAAACAGAAAATCATACAACTCTCGGGTCAACCTGTTAGTCGACTATAGCAAGGGAATAAGTCGACTATAAGTTTTATTAGTCGACTACTCAAAAAATCAAGTCGACTCCTGTAGTAAAACAGAGAGTTCTCAACTTTCTGGAAAGAGACTTAGTCGACTGGTGTTTCGGGCAAGTCGACTAACAGTCGACGAAACAGTTATCAAATGCGGTTTCTGTTTCGACGACTGAACCCATTAGAATATGAAAAATTAGGGTTTCTATTACTGAATTTTGATCCCAATTAA
This sequence comes from Agave tequilana, assembly GCA_038442645.1. Taxonomy (NCBI): domain Eukaryota; kingdom Viridiplantae; phylum Streptophyta; class Magnoliopsida; order Asparagales; family Asparagaceae; genus Agave; species Agave tequilana. Next base: position 82,093 of record JAVJIF010019821.1, on the reverse strand, counting down.
TTGCACAATTAGAGGAATATTAATAGAATATTAAGGCTACTAAATCCTCTTAAAATTCTACAATTAAATGATCAAAAATTTATTTTTGAACTGTTAATAAAAAACTCTAATTTCCCATAATCTTAATTCTGAGATGTATTGATTCTTAAACAAAGCTCTGATACCAAATGTTAGAAATTTAATAATGCTTAAGGAACTTCATGTAGATTAAATTGCCCATGGATCTAGGGTCAAATGCAGAAAGTTTCATATGCGTCAGCTGTTGGGAGCTTGATGTATGCACATACTTGTACCAGGCCAGATATCAGTTTTGCTGTTGGGATGTTAGGAAGATACCAGAGTAATCCAGGACCCAATAGAGTATGGGTACCAAAAGCCACTCCTATTTTATTTGATGTAGGTAGTCTCGCTTGACGTGAGAGTATTGATGCCTTGACGGTGAATGCGTTCCGAGCTAAATGGTGGCACTTTTGGATGCATCACTTTCAAGGGGAGTTTGGTGGGAAGACCACCATAGTTTGAAGATATAGAGATTAAGCCTAATGATTTTGGTAACTATTTCTAACTTCCATTTTGTTTACATGCTTTTATTATTGATTTTTAGCATGTCATGTTTTAATGCTCATTATGCTTAATGTCATGTTAATTAGACTTGTGATATACATATATAGTATTTGAGATACACCCATGTTTATATGGATTATTATTTTTGTGTTCTCACTTTAGTTTAGCTATGTTGTATATCCTAATTTAAGACATGTGCATTTACTTAATGATCATATTGGTTTATGATTTTGAACTTCATGTCTTGATTACATGTTTAAATGTAGCATTCATTAAAACTTGTGTATATACTTGTAAAACTAATGAGCCACATTTGATTTTTATATGTTTGTACTTAATTGCTCATTTGTACCCATTAGATGTACTTGTATAGCCTAACTTTGATGATTCTTACATTTTAACTTGTATTCCCTATTTTGTACATGTTTCATGAAAATATGTTTAGCTTCATGTATATGTCAATTTTCTCAAAAACTTTAAGATATACATGTATACCATTAAGTCACTTGCTTTTTATGCAAAATTCTATTATGGACTCATTTGTGTTTGGGATATGTATATATACTTCTAGTTTAGACAAAACATACATATACCTTGAAGCCTATTTAGTTTTGATGATTTTCATGTTTTTGAGAAGGAATTTCATTTGAGCTTAAATGCCTTATTTCATGATTTTGTTGATTACATGACTTTTTACACTTTATGTTTGATATTTACTCATGATTTATTATCATGAGATTATATGAGATTTAGTGCTATTTGAGTGTTGATGATTGTGTGATTTTTATGTTTCATGGATATATTCTTATCTTATTCTTTACTTGAAGGATTTCGTACTAGTTTACAAGATTATCATAAAACCAGTTCGTATTCTTCAAATTGGTAAAGTTTTTCAAACATGTTAAAATTATTTTCAATTCCTATTTTTGAAAACCCCTACTATCAAAGGGCGGCTGGATGGGCGACCATACCTTGTATGCTCAAATTGAAAATCTTTTTAACATGTACATGAAAGGGAGGTAGTATGAGTTATACACTTGATCCTCATTATATTTTCAATGGTATCACAATTGATATTTTCATGTCTGTATAATCATATTTATATTTTTTATATATGTATGCTTCAAACTTCAAATAGTATCAATTTCGATTGGTATTTATATTTTCATACATATATATATGATTTGATTGTGCTTACAATATCTTTACATCTTAAAACACAAATCATATTTATGCTAAGCTTGATTTTGTCCTTAATGTCAATTAATTTTCAATTGGTATCTTATACAAGTTTATGCATCGTTTTTATTAGTATTTTTTTAAGGGGGAGAAAAATTCGTGTTTTATCTTTCAATCGGTTTTATTAGTATCTTACTCCCATTCTTTATGACGAAAAATACTTTGAATTGATATATGTTAACATTTTCAATATTGGCTTAATTGGTATTATTCTCAATTTGGTATCTTTATTGCAAAATGATTTGTATCTCCAAAGAAATTTGGTTTGTACTTTCAATTGGTTTTTACTTTTAATTGGTATCAAAATTTACAATATATATTTCAATTGGTATCAAAAACATACAATGTTGATATCAAAAATTTGTAAGATATTTTCAATTGGTATCATTTGGTATCTTCAAAATTTTATTTATTTTCAATTGGTATCATAATGTTTTGAGATATATCTTTATCATAAATTGGTATATTTTTCAATTGGTATTGTTTTGATATGTATTGCTTATATGTAAGGGAAGCTTAACATCTTCTCTATATATAAATTCATGTTGAGTGTATTTCATTTTGAATTGATTGACCTCTCTTTGGTATGTAGTACACGTGTGTAGGGGAGCTTCACATCTCCTTTTATACATTGTATATTATGTGTTATATGGTTAGGGTTTAGTCATCTCGTTTTCATATAATGCATGTATGCAGGGGAGAGTTAACTTTACGTCTTACCTCTTCGTGAATGTATATCGCATATATATCTTTATTGTTTGATTTGTTTTCGCCCCTTTATTGATGATTTGACAAAAAAGGGGAGAGGAATTTGGAGTTTTATATATGCATGTTTATTTCATTCCTTGTTTTATATAAAAAGGGGAGAAAATTTTTGAGAGTTTTATATAAGCATGTTTATTTTCTTATTTAATGCGTATATGTTTTGTTTATGTAAAAAGGGGAGAAGTATTTGGAGAGTTTATTTATGTTTACTTCCTCATTTATGCGTATACATGTTATTTGGTTTATGCATTCATTGAATATCTTTATTGTTTATTACTATGCATGAGTTAAGGGGGAGTTTCTATGAAGCTTAATTTTAATCCATGCATATATAACTCCATGAGTTTTGTCATCATCAAAAAGGGGGAGATTATTGGCCCAGAGGCCCATCACTATAGTTTTGATAATGATTAACTCATGTAGTTATAGTTTACTAATAATCTTGTGTTTAATTAGTTTCAAATATTTGACTAAGATATTAGTAGGTGTTTAGTTTCAACAAAGAATTTTTGGAGCTTTCACATGTAGATTCAAGCGCTCGCGTGTCAAGATCGCATCTAGCACTCGGTTGGAGTCAAGCTCGTTGGATCGTGTTTGAATTGAGTCGTCTTGGAGACAAGAAGACTTCGGTTTTATTTAGTTTAGTATATTTAGATCTTGTGTAAAGGTAGATAGTGTTGATATGTTCAAGTTCACACACACACAAGTTTAAAGTTTATTGGTTTTGATTTTCAGTTTAACCGATTTTGGATTTCTTGTCAAAAATATAGATATAAATATCCTATATGTATATTGGATTCTATCCATATACAATATGCTTCAAAGTTGTTTTAATATCATGGTTTTGTATTTATACAAGTTTTGAAGAAAACGGTTTTTCATTTCAAAATTCAAGTTTTGAAAAATACCGATTTTGTGTTTAAGCTTAATTTCAATATCACAAAAATGGTTCAAATTGTTTATAATATGTGTTGACTTTTAGTCACACATATTTGTATTTCAAAGATTCTATAACTTTTTTTTATGAAATTTATGTGATTTTATGGGATTTAATTGAAATTAAAAAGACAAGTTTTCAACACCCAAAATCCCAGCCAGACCACAATGGCGGTCGCCCGGACCAGTGGTCGGTCGACTAGAGCAGTCGATCGATGTGCACGAAGACGTGCACGGCCAGCCAACTCGGCCGGTCGACGGCGCGGTCGACCGACTGAAAGCACCTCACTCTCAGGTGGGGGCCGGTCGACCGGGCGGTCGACCGTTAGCTGTGGCCGGTCGACCGAGCGGTCGACCGGAGGCACAACAGTTATAAATATGACCGTTGCGCCGGTCGACCGGAAGGTCAATTCTGACCTTTCCAGGCTGCCAACGGGCAAATTTTTGAGGGGTTATAAATAGCCCCTCTCTTGAGTTGTTTTGAACAAGATTTTAGAAGAGAAAAATTCACATCTTTCAAGTGTTTTTTCAGCAAGACTTTTGTGATTAAAAGTTTTATTTTATTTGTTTTAAAGGGTTGAAAAAATCAAAGAAAAAGAGAAGCCTTTAGGAATTATTTTGTTCTTCATTTCTATTTTATCCTAGAAGTTTTGTGATTTTCATTTCCAAACTCTTTATTTTCTCACACTTGAGCTATCTATCTATCCTATCTATTAGGATCTTTATTTTGTGAGAAAATTGGTTTGTGGTTTATTCAGACCACCAAGAGTTATAACCTTTTCTTTGCTTTGGCCTTGAGCCTTTCCTTCTAAGTGTAGAGGAGGTTGTGCATTGGGTTGTGGCTATCCCTCTAAGTGTAGAGATGGTTGTGGTTGTGTTGGCTTAGTGCCTTATCTTTAGTGAGAGGTGATTGTGTTTGCTTTGTGCCTATCCTTCTATTGAGAGGTTGATCTTGTGTGGCTTAGTGTCTTGCCTCTTGTGTAGAGGTTGTTATTGTTTGAGAGAGGAGTTGTGTACTCTAAGTTTGTATTACCAAAATCCTCAGTGGAGGTTCCTGTGTGGGAAGTCTTGTGTGGACGTTATAGTGGAAATCCTTCTGTGTGAAGGAAGGGACGTAGAGCTGGGTGCTCGAACCTCGAAACATATCTTTGTGTTTGCGTTTGATCCACTATCTCTAAATTCTCTCTCTTTATATCTTGCATTGATTCATAATTGCTCATCTCTTATATGCTTGGTATTATTTGTGTGCCTCATTTGTGTTGAACCAAGAGAGCTTCATATAGCACATCAACTCTTATTTAGAGGAATTTAGAGGAGATAGTCCAGAGCCCTTCACTGGGAATTCGGCTACACTCTTTGGTTACACTAAGTGTGTTGCAATTAGTTTTTAATTCCGCATCATTTGTCATTAGATTAGCCATACACCTATTCACCCCCCTCTAGGTGTATTTTCAATCTCTCCAAGTATTGGAATCAGACGCGAGACTCAATGAGACCCGCGTCAAACCGCAGAGACGCGAGGTTCACATGAAGTCTGCTTCTGAATTCCACCACTTAGAAAATTTTTTAGTGTTGGAATCAAACACAAGGCTCAGTGTAACCCGCGTTCAACAAATAGACGCAGGCTCAAGCCGATGAAGCGAAGACGCGAATGTCATCAAACCTGCGTCTTACCTACCGGTGCAAGAGTTGCATCTGAAAATTAAACACGAGCATGAGCCTCGCATTGGCGGTTCAACTCAGAAAAAGCTCAAGAGTTAAGTTACTCTTCGAGTTTTTTTAATGGCGAAAGTCAATTCAGTCTTATTACCTGAAATGGGGGCCTCATGCGTTCATTTGAACCTCTGAAGCGATGACGCTCGAGGAAGAAGCCACATGCTTGGTCTTTGGGGCCATCTTGACGGTGAATTCTTTTAAGAAGATGAAAAAAGGAGAAAAAAAGCTCGAAGCTTTACTTAAGTTCTTAAGCTCTTGACGCAAAGTTCAACGAAGAAGAAAATAGTCTAATGATAACTCTTGAAAGACAGCTGTCCTTTTATAGATACAGCGATCGGTCGAGATATACGACCCATATCTCGAGACCGATCGTCGCAAGACGCGTGGCAGCGCGCCCAAAACGCGAATCTCGAGTTTAAAAAAGAACAACGTCTCTTCAGCTCCGCCAGACACGTGGTAACACACCCCGAACGCGAGTCTCGCGTTTAACAGAGCCGCATCTTTTTAACAAAAAGAAGTCCGCGTCTCCACTTTGAAGTCTGCGTCACTTCAATAAAGTGAGAGTTGCGTCTCCAGTTCGAAGACCACGTCTCTTCAGTATTCTCTAACTCGCGTCTTGGCAAAACAAGAGAGATGCATCTCTGTTCCAAGCGTGAGCTGCGTCTATACTTTGAATCGAGTTCGCGTTTGTAACGCTCAAAAACCGCGTTTCTGCATCAAGTGAAAGGTGTGTCTTCACTTTGAAGAAAACTCGTGCCTTGGCAAAACAAGAGAGGTGCGTCTCTATTCCAAGTGAGAGGTGCGTCTCTTCTTCGATGTTCACATCTCTCCAACGAATGAGAGTCGCGTTTCTACTTCAGACGAGGTCTGCGTCCTCAAGGCAACACGACCTTCGCATCTACAAGACCTGTGTTCAGTCTTTGCTTCTGCAAACAGTTCAAACAGTAGATTGGTAAAAGCAGTTGGCAATTTTTCTCAGTTGAACAGTACACCGACAACCAGCTCAGAGTACCCATAAGGTCTGGATTGCGTATCTGGACACTCAGGACGGTCATCTCTGGTTGCTTCAAAGAGTGTAACAGTACACTCACGAAGACCAAAATCCAGACAAGACCAAACTCAAGGTATTTCAGAAGATTGCCAGTCCAGTCTTGAGAGCTTGTTGCCAATAGAAAGGTCCAAAGTGTTTCGAAACCCGTCCCAGTCAACCGCGAAGTTTTGAAAATTTTAGAGGGGGTTCTGTAAACTGTCTAAAAATCATTGAAGACAAGTCATCAGATAACAGAGTTCATACTTCACACGTGAGGCTAATCAAAATCACTCGTGCAATGTCAAAACGCAGGGCTCGAAGCATGCACCCCAGCATCCCTCTAATGCCAGGACGCAGGGCTCAAAGCCCGTGGCTCACGCCACTTTAGTGCTCAGACGCGAAGCTCGAGGCACACGTCTAATATCACGTCAATGAGGAGACACAAAGTTTGAGGCTCGAGTTTCAACACCACCGCAGCGTCCAAATGCGGAGCTCGAGGCCCACGTCCAACATTACCTCAACGGCTAAACACAGAGCTCAAGCCCGCGTTTCAATTGCAAATGCGTCTCAGTTATAACTATCCCTTTACTGGGTCAAGTACTGCCCACGTAATGAGGAGAGTTAACCCCTATCATGGAAGGTTTTTGGGGGACAATTTTACCCCTGGAACCCCTATAAATAGCTCAGTTTGCTATTGAAGAGGGGTCAAAATTTTCAGCTGAGGAAGATTAGCTTTATAAAGAGTTCAACTCTTCTACATAAACTTGCTGAGTTCAAGTTTTTGCCGAAGTCTCTTTGAGATTTCATTGGATAGGAGCTGTGCTTCTCCATCGGTCATCTAAGGAGGAAAGTTCCAGAGGAGCTTGACGTTCATCTGGTGAACGGAAAATAAGAATCATTTTTCATCGCTACGCAAAGAAGCCAGCCTTAAACAAAGAGAAGATTTGAGATTGAGTGTCTTCTCTCTCTTGTAGTTGAAATTTAAGTTGTTGTAACTTTTCATTGATTAAAGAAAATTTTGCAATATACTTTCAACTTTTCTCTCCGTACAAATAGCAGTCAGCGTCGTCACCGCTGCCGCTCCTTCACCCTTCACCGTCGCCATCCTCTCTCACTGGCCCCCCTTTTCCTCCTCCTTCAGTCCCGTCGTCGCCCTCCCCATCCTCCTTCCTCCTCCTCACCCTTTCTCCTTCCTCCACTTCTTTTTTCGGTCGGTCTACACCGCAAGCAGCATATTAGTTATAACACAAATTTGAAAGTCTTGTTAAAATCGATCGAAGAGAGATTTTCTCTTGTGACTCCTTCACAAATTGTGCCAATTTGTCTCCATTCATAAAAAAAAATAAAGAGCAATTAAAAGAGAGAACAACCAGAACACTCCCCCATTTCCTTCTTAGTTCTTGCTCTTGTACGTCAGTGAAAATCGGTCGGGTTCTGCCGCAAACGCGCTGTATACTGGCACTAAAAAACAAAAATTAGGGTTCCCCCCACCACCCTCACCCCCCCCCCCAAAACACCCCTCTCTCTCTCTCTCTCTATATATATATAATATATATATATATATATATATATATATATATATATATATATATATATAGTGAGTTGATCCCCTAAGAACGGTTCTCACGGATTTCTGTGAGAACTTTTATGTGAGCCGTCGGATCTGATAGCACCTATATATATATATATATATATATATATATATATATATATATATTAAAAACTCCGTCATCACTGCCGAAAGAAGCGCAAGCTAGCACCCAGATCCCGCCATCGCCAATCCCCCACCATGCCCCAGTCCCCACTCCAAACCCTGGAAGACGAAGAACCTCAACCCCATCCCCAAGCCCTAGACGAGCCTCAGCGAGAAGAAGAAGAAGCAGCAGCAACAATCGAGCAGCCACAAACCCTGGACGAAGAAGAAGCTGAAGCCAACAGAGAAGAGAACGAAGAATCGAAAGAATCGGACGAAGAGATCAAGCAAGAAGAAGAAGAGAACGAATTAGGCGAAGAGATCGAGAGAAAAGGGGAGAAATTGGAAGAGGAGCGACCCTATGTCACCGTCCCAGAGATTCAACCCCCGAATCCGAACCCACGACGGAGAAAAAAGAGGCCTTTGACGGCCTTGGCGCGACAAAAGCTCGGCCTTTTGGGCGAGAGTTTCAATCCGATCCCTTTTTCTCCGAGCAAAGCCCTGGATTTCTCGGTGCACGAGGAGCTTTTCCGCGCGCTGAATCTGTGGGAGTTTGCCCACCTCGATCTTTCCTCCGAGTTCCGACCCGATCTGCTGATCCTCTTGATCGCCAACTATGATGCAAGCAAGCACCGGAGCTTCGTCCATGATGTGGAGATCTCGGTCGGGCGCTTGGATCTGGCTCGGGCTCTGAAACTTCCCTTGGAGCAGGACGATGGAGAGACCCATCGTGATATGTTCTCTAAGGACGAGTCGAAAGAGGTAGTTGAGGGATTCTTGTCGAATTATATTCTTTGGAGGATGAGGATGAGGATGACATGTGCATTTTGCCGGAGGAGGTTGTGGCAGCGACCCAGCTGGTGAAGGAGGGCAAAGCGAACAGGGTCGATTGGGCTGGCTTGATGTGGGCCTTGGTGGAGAAAGAGCTTATGGAGGTGCCGAGATCGGGGACTTGTCATTATGCTTCGCATCTCCAGTGTTTGGTGAAATGCCAGCAGCACGGGTTGCTTGATGAGAAAGAAGCAGGGGTGGAGGCTGTCCAGGTTCCTGAACCGGAGTCTTCTATGGAAGTTTCAGATTCAATGGATGAAGATTATGATGACGATGACGATGATGCTGATGATGCTGATGATGAAGTTGGATTTGAAATGAAGATGAGGGGGTTGGAGGAGTTTAGGGACATGGGTTACGGGAGACAAGGGTTGGGTTTGAGTTCGGACATTGGTGAGAATGAGGGTTTGATGGATGGCTTTGAGCATTGCAAGGGAAGTGAAGATGGGGATTGGGTCAATGATGGGAAGGATCAGACTTTTGGGCATTGCTTGCGGAGATGCAACTCGAATGATGTTAGGGGCATGGAATTTGAGAATTTATGCAAGGGGGAGCAGGTGGAGAGGGAGGAGGAGTTTACGAATTTGGAGAGGTTAACTTCAACTGCCCATCTACATGCTATGGATGCAGCTCAGGTTTCTTATAGTCCAAGGATGAACTCTCTTGACCAAAATACTGGAGATTTTGTGTCAATGGGTGTAGAAGATGGGCATAAGAATGGGTTAGTTGAGCCTGCGCCGGATGGTTCCGGCTTCTTTGATAATAACGGTAAGAGGCATATTGACAATGTTGATATTGATGATGATGAAGTCGGCCGGTTCCATCAAAGTAATCAGCAGAAGAGGATGAGGTGTGGTGGGCTTTGTGAGGAGCAAGCGCCATCAGGATTTGATTCTTATATGGAACAGATCCAGTATTCAATGGGAAAGGCTAAGATGCTTTATGCTGAGAAGGAACAAGCATGCGTAGATGCTCATTTACAGCTTCAGTACTTGAATGGGATGCTTGAGCAGAAGGATCATATCATTAAAACCTTGGAGAAGACACAGGTTGAAGAACATCAGAAGTGGCAGCATAATCTTTGCCGGTATGAGCAGGAACTCAACATTTTGGCCAAACTAGTGGTTGGTTATAAGAAAGCTTTGAAGGAAACTCAGAGTAAATTTGAGGAGTATAGAAAGAAGTTTCCACAAGGTGATGAGCCTCTCTATAGGGATGTCCCTGGGGCTGGTGGTCTAGTCCTTACTTCGAAAGAGGTGGAAATGCTGCGGTTGGAGAAAGAGGAAGAAATGTGTCAGATAGCAGAGGAGATGCTCAACGCTTTTCAGTGTGATTGGTTTATAAAATTTCAAGAGTATCATGAGGAGGTCATGCGGCTTTTCACAAGGCTGGAGGATCTTGATGGGGAAGTAAAACTTATTAAGGAAAGGTCCGCGGAACGTAAGAGTAAGGATACTTGATTATTTTGATACTCCATTATCCTTGTTAAATGGCGGGATCCTTTATTTTATATAGATAGATGGATCTTGTGTAAAGAATTTTTATGTATGCTACTGTGTTTAAGGAAGCATCTCTTGGATGTCTCATTTCAGATTATTGAGGATACTTAATTATGAGCTAACATATTTTGTTTGGTGGAAATTAATTATGGAGTTAACTTTCTCATTAACGTGGTAGCATGATCATTGTGAATTTGACATGAGGCTTTGGTTAGTGTTGTATTAGGTTGAGATCCCAACCTAGAATCATATTGCAGCAACTATTCTATCAATGACCAGTAAAAGTAGAAATCTGATCTTGGATGAGGCAAATTTAGAAACACATCTAGCTTCTATAAAATACAGGCTGTTAGATTTGACTTCCTCTTCCTCAACTTGCCTATGATCATGATTGTGCAACATAATTTCATAACGAATTCCTGCCTGATTCAGAATCTATCATTTACTGAAATTAGTAATGAATAATGGCTGCCCAATGTGCCCATGAATTTCAAGTAGTGATTTAAACTGTATTATTAGAATATGACAAAAACTTATTGAATCTGGAATAGTTTTTCTGCTCCTGATGGATATGTTTGTTCGTCATTATGCTAATTATTTTCCAGCCAATTTTTATCTCAAGTTGTTTGTTTTGGTGAATGTTCCATAGCTCCTCAAAAATGTCTGATAGCATCCCTGTGATGCTAGAAATCCTTAATTCATTCTGATGAATTTCTAAACTACTCTGAACTTATATATTACACTTGTTCTACATATGTATATTTTAGCTTCAGTATTTATAATTGTAGGCATTCTTTGTTTGGCCTTCTTGTTAATGCCTTAGAAAATTAAGCAAAGCGCAAAATATATTAGTTAAGAGGGGATTTACATGTTTGATTTGGTAAGGGTCTTTCAAGGAGCAAAATGTTGACTATTGAACTCAGCAGGAGCTTGATAAACTTGGGTGGGTCCTTTGTATGCCTGTGTTATCTTAAGTACCATGATTTAAATCTCGGTATCAGTATTGGTTAATGTTTTTTCCTCTTTTTTTTATCAATATAAGTTGTCAATATCGACCATATTGCCAATATCATCTCCAATATAGCCGATATGATAGGGTTAATATCGTATCAGATACCAATCCTGATACGGTATCATCGATATATATCAGAATCGGCTGATATTTTGAACTATGTTTAAGTACCATCCTGGAAATAGATAGGTGAAGGAAATCTCTGGTTTTTCTTGAATTACATGAGGCTTCTTAATGGTATTCTTAGCTGAGTGGAAGAAAGGATTGATGTAACCGACCTTGAAAGTTGGAATGAAGGCTTTGTTGTTGTTATTGTTGTTGATAGCTATTCTTCATAGGTACACTTTGTTTTCACCGTCTATAGTATCATGTTGATATGTGACTAAGTTCTATCCCAGTGAATAATATGACAAACTTTTCTCTTGATAGATTTAAGAAGTACTGCACCTTTTCTTTCACTAAACACAATTAACTTTGTTATCCAGTTTAATGTAGTCACATGTTGGTTCTACCATGTGAGCCAGATTGACTTATAGTTGTTTGATTACCGTATACTTGTTTCCCTCATTCAACATCCATTTTGTTCGAAGAACAAGTTATGCATCCAATCGTTGCATGTCCTCTTTTTGATTGGACTGTAAGAGATGTTAATTCATGTATTCTCCTGAAGGAATATGAAATACCTCTTTGAAGTGATTCCAGGAAGATCTTTATCTTGAAGGTTTTAATGAACAATCTGGTGGCTTGGGCTATTCCACATCCGACACTAATTTGACTTCGAGTTTATTCAATGTGTTGTTTCTGCCGCAAGAGAAGTGCTAGTAACTATTTTTTTTCCTTCCCCTTTTTGATTAAGATGTCTTCTGAAAAGGTCCAGGAACACTGCTTCTTATTTCCTTGATTAGTATAAGCTTGCAAGTTGATGGGAGAAGTTCTGGTTTAAACATTCTGGGCTGGACATGTGATGCGTGGGAGTTTTTTCTTGCCTCATGGAAGCTCCTCTTCATTGTTACATTTGGCAATTTAGATTTCTTAAGTCCACCTTTCATATATATATTTCAGAAAATCTCTCTACCTAAACAATCATTTGTAGTTTCGAGCTTATAGATCAGCTTGCCAAAATATTCACTCATTTTCAATGATTCTTATCCTGCATGTGAAATCTTAGTTTTCATGATCTTTCTGTGCATTCTATTAAAAGATTAGTTTTCCAAAATGGGTGCCTGCCTAGACTGCGAGCGCTGGTTAGCTTTCCCTAGGAAATGCAGTTAGGTGCTTTGGCCTTCACTCTAATGCAGTCTCCTGGCTGGCTTTGGCGTGCACTGGTTAGCTTTCCCGGGTGCAGCCTGCTGGTTGGCTTTGGTTTTAGTGGTAGGCGGAAAAATGGGCATCAAATAGTTTCATCTGCATGACCCATTAGTCCATCGAGAGAAATGGTTAGGGCCTTTGGGCTGTAATACCATTCCCATTCACCTCTTTAGTTTTGTCCATTCCCTACCCTTCCTCCCTTCTATAATTCCTGTTTTTGGGCACTTCTAACAACTTTGGCATTTGTTATGAGTTAAATTCTGATTAGAAACGTACCTTTGCTGCGTCGCTAGAGGAATATCCTGTCCATTTTTCTTGCATATATTGAAATTGGAATAGGTAAACCTTCCCTTTGCCATGGCCTCTTGCTAAATGTGGTCGCATGTTGATCTAGAGTCATGCTATTGGTGTTGTATTGGGTCATTTCATTCTCTTCAAAAGCTACATATTGTTAGAACAAAAATATTCTGGCTTTCTAGATGGTATTGTATGCTACGAAAACACATATTTATGTGTGCTAGCACAGACCCAAAATGCACGTGGGCTGATTTCTGGCCTTGTGTTGAACCACTCTTTTTGAGTTAATGGTGACACACAAAGTTGTATGCTATCATATTACCAGTGTTCTAAATATCCCTGATATAACCCCGATATTGCGCCGATATTGCGTTTACAGCACCTAACCGCAATGATTTGGCACATCCAAACCGATATAGCATTTTTCATCCAAAAAATCGCTGATAAATAGGCATGGACCCGATATATCGGCCGCAATTTCGGCGATTTTGGACCCGATATAGCGTTTTACACCCAATTTCTAGATTAGGTATTTGGGTAATTCGAGTGATGTGGCAATGTGACATTTTTGAAGATTCTACACTTGGGTAGTGATTCATAGGCTTAATGTAAGTTATCGAGTTAAGTATATCTTAAACATATAAGTATGATGTTTTATGTAGATTTATATAATTTATGCATATATTATTTTATTGAAATGCGATTTAAGAAAGAAGATATATATATTACAGTCTGATTTTGACATCCGATTTTTGAAAATATCCCCGATATATCCCTATCTCCGATAAATTTTTCCGGCCGATGTAGCCGCTGTGGCCGCCATTTAGAACATTGCATATTACACTATGTCTCCTTGATTAGTATTGTTCTTTCATAGTGTATACTTTTATCAATATGAAGGTAAAGTTTTAGAAATGTATAAATATGGCAAGTTACTTGGCTGTTTGCCTTCTGGTTAATAATATCTGCATTATTAGCACCATTTTGTGGATCCAATTTTAGCAAATCTCCAACAATTCAAGAAGTTTACACTTCCAATATTGGATTTCCGAATTAAGTTATATTTATCTCAGAGTATAAGTTCAGACGGTTCCATTGTTTGCATCGTGCTGATTGGCAAGTACTCTCCATTTGTATAGCGATGATTGGCGCATAAATGGCTGTCATGAATAAAGTCCATTATATATCTTTTGAATTTTTTCCCCTATACATGCATTCTCTTCGTAAACATTTCCATATTTGTTCCTTTATTGATGTCAAATGTTTACTGTGTTTTATGCCAGAAAACTTATCTTCCAATGTCAGTAAAAGAGCATTAGATATTCGTTGCACTTGAAACTAGCATGCTTTCTATTACCTACACTCTGCCACAGTAGAAGAAAATAAGTGGTTGGGGTAAGCCAAGTAGTTGAGGTATGACAAGCTGGTGCACCATCAATTTTGACCGATGCATAAAGTTTACATTGCACTGTATATTTTTACTCTTATTATATTGAATTTCCAGGTAATGTCAATGATCCATGATTGTGTGTTGTTTGAAGATTAAGTGGGTTGACAACTGATTGTATGGGGATGTGAAGAAGATTTGAAGAGGTCAGGGGCTCATGGCCTGGAAAGATGGTCATGGTTGAATACATTTGCATATGTGGTTGAGATTATGAGAAAAGAGTCAGCAATGTTTCATTAAAATTTGTGTACTGATTTAATTTGGAAAAAGGAAGGATTCAAAAAGTCGATAAGCTTAATAATGGTCATGATAGAAGTTCCTTGAATTACAGTAAAAAAAAGGAAAAAAATTGAAATTAGGCCGATTATATGAAACATGTAATGATGACTGAAAATTATTAGCTCAGTAGTCTTCTGGTATGATGAGGGTTCCCTGATTTAGAACGATGGGCAGCCTTCATATCTAATTTTCATTATTTCCATCCATCATTGCCTTTCTTAGCTTATTAAGAAGGGAATTGATTGGGTAATACCAGTAAAAACGGCTGAATTTATCTGACCAGAGTGTTTTTGTCTCTTATTTACTTATTTTGGAGGCTGTGGTTTTCTTGTAATGTTTATTTCAGTGTATTATTAATCTCCAGGTACTAATTTCTTTGCAGTGCTTTCTTCTTTGGCAATAATTTCTCCTTGTGTTCCGGCTGAAGCTTTGTTCAATGGGTAATCAAGCTTTATAACTGCACCTAAAAAACTCACCTGATTGCTTGTTTGTGTAGCTGCAGGCTGTCCCAAATTCTGAAAATGAAGCAGTAAAGTGCGGCAACTTTCACAGTAAGCACGTCATTTGGTAATTTGTTTGATTGTGATTACTTGATTGCATCTAGCTGAACTTGATTGGGGCAACTTTGGATTGGTTTGATTATGATTATTTGATTGAGCTCACTTGATTGAGGCAACTTTTTCTCTGTTTGTTAGTGATAACTAAGGTAAATGTTATATTATATTTGTAATATAAGAGCTATGTGGAATCAAAGGCTAAAATTTGGATTGAGATATAAACACGAATTGCAACCCGGTTCTAGGTTTCACCACCTATTGATGCAATCCAATAGATCAAATTAATACCAAGAAATAAAAATTTAAATCAAAATCTTTATTGCTTTATTCATTGAGTCGGGCTCTTTAAATAGGCCTTGCTTGACTACAAGTTTCAATCCACTTTTGATGTGGGACTAAACAAAAAGTAACAAAATAAATAAAATGCTGAAAATAAACATGACCAAGTAGACTCAATCTCAACCCTAAATACTGACCCAAATGAAGTCCAAATGGACTCAAATGAAAATCAAACACAATTATGACACGTGTACTAAACAACTGTCTAGTAAAATCAAAATAAACAATGTCAACGATGCTGATAGGTGCGAAGAGAAGTCGGTATGAAGTCTCTATCAGCTCTCTCGTGGTAGGAAGAACTCGACCCTGTCGAGTAAGGTTCCCGATGGCTCTCGTAGTACTCCAATAGATTCAGGGCCAATCACTGCAGATCCTCTCGAGTAATCCATGAATCATCAGATTCAGAACGACTTTCCCAACACACTAAATATCGTCTGCAACCACCATTTTGGGTGGAGATGATTTGATCATTTTAAATACTATCAATCTATTCTGCTGCAAATGGTACAGGTGTAGTAGATAGTGGTGACAAGTGGGGTCCCTCAAAAAAAGGTTCGGGGGGGGGGGGGGGGGAGCTCATTAAGATCTATAAGTAGATTTTCAGGGTTAAAAGGATGACCTTTATAAACTACTAAGTCTAAAATATTAAATGTCGAACTAATCCTATAATGCGAAGGTAAATCAATTATATAGGCATTTGGATTAATTTTCTTCAGAATTTAAAAGGACCCGCACTACGAGCATGCATTTCTTAATAATCCCTGGAGGAAACCGGATCATTACTGAATCATCCTCATTAAATTCAAGATGCGTGCGGTACAAATTAGCATGTGATTTATAGTGTGCATTATTATATTGAATTTTCTTGCTGATCTATTTATGCAAATCATGAATATGCGATGCAAATGCAGATGCAGACTCGAATACTCTATAATGAACAACAGTAGAGAGCTTAGTTTAGTGTCTAATATATGCCAAAATATCTTTCTAAAATAGCTAGTGAACTTGACTTTCTATTGGACACAAAAGCTTTTAGATCCTTGGGTCATTAGATCAACCATCGTCACGACCTCTATCAAAGAGATTATTAGGTGTATCATCCTAAATGTACGTGGCAACTTATATGTTACTTTAATAATAATGACAAGAAATATCCTAACAAGTAAAGTCTGAGAGAATGTTCCAACTGTTTAACTATAATGGAAGACAAATTGATAATCTATAAAGTGTTAGATTCTCCCATAACGACATCCTTTAAATTTTCGAATATGGATCTATCATAGATGGTAACATTCTTGATCTAACCCACATCCCTTACCACGACATAGCATCAGAACTTGTCCTTGTAGAAATGAATGTCTATTGGGACAAGGTACTCTTGCTTGACCTTTAGTGACAACTCTTCTTCCCAAACATCTCTTTCAGGGTCACGAACAATCTCTTCTAAATCATCATGGTCACACTGTACGACTGAGTCTCAATAATCAAAGTTTTTGTCTTGCTCGGATATTGTATAGCAATGTGATCAAACTATTGACACTTAAACCATCGATCCTATTAAACTGATCTGGATGATTCATTATAAACTCCTTTGTCTTTATCATCACACTTTTGAGTGTAGTTACTGGATCCAAAATGAAACTAAGATTAGGACTGACTAGGCTGAGACTTGACAGTGGTGACTTTATTGGTGTTATCTCTATAGTCTATGAGTCTAGTGGAAAAAACCTTGAAAACGATCTAGATTCTGAACAAGCTGATAAGTCTATTCTAGAGTGGAGAAATCTCACACAAAGAGCTCACGCATAAGATCTTACCTAAGTCCTGAGTGAAATCTAGACAAGACTGTAGTGTCAGACTTATTCTCGCCGCATCTAACCAGAAATTCATCAAATTTGGTGATGTACTCCGCCACTGGTTAATTGTCTTGCGTCATACGCTGCCTTTGATCAAGTACGCGCTGTTTGTACGACACAAATATTTATCTTGGAGTTTCAATTCATCTCATCTCAAGTGTGAACAGATTCTTGTCTCCTAAGAGTCTTCAGTTTCTCTACACTAGCCCAGTATTGCGCCCGACTAATCAATTTCATTTTGGCAAATCGGATCCGCCTCTCATTAGACATATTATACAACGACAACTAAGCCATTTGTCCCCAGTATTTGGGGTAGGCTACATGAACCAAAAGAGAATTACGTCGGATCGGGCACATGGATCTGCTTTCTCCACTCATTCCTATCGAGCAATATGCCATCACTAGACTTTAGCCTCTATATCTTGTCGTATTACCTCCATCTATGTTTTCTTCGGTCTCCCCTGCACTTTTTTAACTTGCCCTAATTTGATACGCTCTACTCGCCGGACTGGCGCATCCATAGGTCTACATTGCATATGACCAAACTATCGTAAGCAGTTTTCTCTTATCTTCTCTTCTATAGAGGCGACGCCTATCTTAGTACGAATATCTTCATTTCTCTTCTTATCTCTCCTCGTGTTGCCACACATCCAACGAAGCATGCGCATCTCTACTACACTTATCTTCTGGGCATGATATCTCTTTATAGCCTAACATTCTGTGCCATATAACAAAGCTGGCTTAATAACAGTCTGATAAAACTTTTCCTTTAGCAATAACGGAATGTTATGATCACATAAAACTCCTATTGCACTCCCCCATTTCAACCAGCCGACTTAAATTCTATGGTTGACATCACTATTGACCTCCCCATCTTTTTGGATAATAGAAACCAAGTACTTAAAATGACTGCTCATCAGACATATATCAGTCGAAATAATATTCCTTGTCCGATGCCCAATCAAGAAAATTTTGGAATCCAACTGACCATCAAAGGTTGGTGCTTCTCGTTTAATGTTCCGTAAATTCATTCCATCGTCACCAGATTGAATATTATACCTAGGTGGTGTGATTTTCAGGTCGAGGTCCATTCTTACTAACATTCTCTGTAGTCTCGTGGTCTATTTAATCTAAATATTTTCTATTGCTTCTCAACTCTTGCTCGGCATTGTCAAATCGGGTGAATAAGTCTTCTAAGAGTTTTGTATTGTTAGTAAAGTTGAGATCCATCTCACAAGTTGGGTCTCGAAGGTGATACCATGTTCCACTTCGGAGTGGGCATGCAAAAGGTGTTCCTAAGCGCAAAACCTAGATGAAATGTAAAAAATTATGGCCTGAAATATCAAGAACGAAATGAGATCTGAATGCAACCTAATAAGAATGAAAATTAGTCCTAAAACCTAACAATGCTCTGATGTGAGATGCACATGATAAATTAGAAATCAGCAATTAGTTCAATTATGGATGCTCACTAGATTATCCCACAGCTTATCGATCATTCAGTCATCAAGAATTTAATTAAGATGATCAAATAATTAAAAATCATGCAAGTAATGGTGGATCATTTTAACATTGCACTAAGAGAATTAATCAAGTGTTTAGATTCAGGAAATAGTTCCATTTTAATATTCATATTAGAGCAAAGAAAGATTAGCAGATTCACACGCTCACAATTTTAGAAGAATAACAACAATATTGATAGCATCAAGGATAATCGAGACAATTTTTAATGCTGTTGGAAAAAAATAGAATCAATAAAATTAAGGTTACCTCGAAGAAATATCTATAATCGATAGCTGAAATTTGCCCACGAAAGTCTTGTACAACAGTGGTATGATATGAAAAAGTACTGCTTCGAAAACAACACGAATCAGGCCTGAAATGACTTCTTAATCAACTCGCTTGAGTCAGAACCGAGTCTGGGCTAAGTCACTGAGTCAATTCGGGCTTGGCTTAGGGTCAACTTGGGTCTGAGCCACGACTTGAGTCAGCTCGAGTTGAGCCGATGACGTTAGCTTAGGATCGCTGCAGCTGTGGTCGACTGCGTGGGTTCTGTGCTGCAAGCGGGTCGGGTCAATCGGGTTTTACAGTGACCCGAAGAGATCAATTCTTACTTCGATCTCGTGTGGACGGCGGCGCTGGCGAAGGATGGCGGCACTGGCGTGACGAGGAAGAACGGTGATCGGCGAAGATTGTGATCGGTGAGCGGCGACGCCGGCATTACCGGCGACGACGGATCGGCGAGGTGTCGGTGACGAGGTATGAGAACTGTCGGCGAGGAGATGGAGTTGGTGAAGGCGGCGATCAGCAATGGCGATGACGTTGGTTATGTCAATGATGTCGGCGAGGTGGCTAAAAGTGGTTTGTTGCTGGAGGGAAGATTTGCTTGCGGTGAGGCGACGAGGGGAGGAATGGTAGGATGGTGCGGCAGCGAAGACGGAGGAGGGGGTGGTGAGCGAGGTAGAGGGGGTAGACGACGAGGGAGAGATCTGATCGGTCGGCGTGGCTGCAGAGTCACGGTCGGGGACAAAGGAGAGATCTGATCAGTCGATGACAAGGCTATACAGTGGGAAGGCAGCTGGGTTAGGGTTAGGGTTTGGGTTGGGGAAGAAGAAGATGAACAATAGCTCATTTTTAATTCTTTTCTTTTCTTCTTTTTTTCGATTTTTTGCAGCTAGGGTTTGGAAAAAAGGAGAGAGCTAGGGTTTGGAATTTATTTTAGCATGATTTTAGCTTTAATGCTAAAATTAATGTGGGATCAAAAGCTAAAATTTGGATTGGGATATGAACACGGATCGCAACCCGGTTTTAGGCTTCACCACCTGTTGATTCAATCCAATAGATCAAACCAATATCGAGAAAAAATTTTTAATCAAAATCTTCATTGTTTTATCCATTGAGTTAGGCCTTTTAAATAGGCTTCACTTGACTACAAGTTTCAACCCACTTTCGATGTTGGACTAAATAAAAAAATAACAAAATAAATAAAATGTTGAAAATAAACATGATCAACTAGACTCAATATCAACTCTAAATACTGACCCAAACGAAGTCCAAATGGAGTCAAATGAAAATCAAACATAATTACGACATATGGACTAAACAGTTGTCCAGTAAAATTGAAATAAACAATGTCAACGACGCTGATAGGTGAGAAGAGAAGGCAGTATGATGTCCCCATCGAAGAGTTTACACCTAGACGTAATGTTTACGGTGGATCACAACTGATGCAAACCTTTTATTGTAATTTACACGCCTTAAAACCCATGTGGATAAAAAATTACAAGCATAGAAACTTTCTAGCACATGTATCTTTTGATCTAAAAATGAATGGCCTGTAGTGGTCCTAAAAGCTTTCTTTTTATTTTGCTTGATTTGCAGAATATTTTTTTTATTTCATGTGATTTTTTATATATATGGATTTTATCTTCAAACAACGATTTTTTGTTTATGAGGATCGCGCGCGCCCTCTGACTCACATAAAAAGCCCCCAAAATCACAATGAGGCCTTTTTAGGACTCTGTCTTTAAGATAAGGGCATCCTATATATTTTAATTGTTGGAGGTATGAGAAGTATTCTTGTTTTTAGATTGCGTGGGTATTTGGCAACAGCTGTAGCTCATGGTTGGCCAGATCTTTGCATGTGGAGACCCCCCAAACGGACCACTGAGTGTGTGAAGAATAATTGCATTTGCTCCTTGCTTGCCTGCAAGCTGTCACTGGATTGGATTGAGTCAATTTGTAGTCGGAGGTGGTGGTCTTAGTTGCAGGCTTTGGCAGTGGACTTGGTACATTTCATCTGTTGCCACCCACACAAGTTAAGTCCGAACTCTGAACTTAGTTATAGTGCATTTACTGATAATGTTTGTGGCCTGTTTGATATCATGATTTGATCTGCAAGTTTTTTTCTGTACTGATATGATATTGGTTGAACTCGGAGAAGATCAATTTTGCTTCTCCTCTGACAGATTCTAACCCGGTCTTAAATCTGGAATCTCCCAGAATCTATTTCACTCTTTTTTTCATTGATCCGGCAACTTTTGCTTCACATTCATGATTTTATTTTGATGAATGAAATTGTACTGTCATGTGAGCAGAATTGGCAACGTTTGGATGAAGGTGAAAAACATCATTATCAATGACAATGACATCAATCTGGTATAAAATGAATGTTGATTTGGACATCCGAACGGAGGTGATTAGTTCGCCGCTATATATAATTTTCTTTTAAATGTGAAATAAATCTATTGAGATTGTTTCTCTCTTTATCTTTTTAATATAAATTTGTGCTATGATTCAAATGGTATATATAAGGTTCTATCCTGATGGGACTTTTCTTATATAGGTCTGGATTGCACCATCACATTAACATGGGAATCAGAATCACACAGATGCAGGATCAGATCACAAGACTATAAAACTCTTCTGAACTGTGAAAATACTCATTTTATATGGTAAGTGCCAGGTAGGATCAACGTAAAATTCACCGTTTTCACTCTGCATTCTTCCGGATTACTTTGGTGCAAACAAACAACCATCATGCTCGCCCATTTTCAGATTCATGTGCCTCATTATCTGAAAAATATTATCATGTGACAAGGGGTTCATGTCATTCATGTTGGTTGGTGCTCATTGTGATATTTATTGACTTTAAATTAAGAAAGAGGTCGAGCAGAGGGGAGGCAAGAAATTGAATGCAGAGTTCAAAGAGAGAGAGAGTGAGTGGATAATATCTCAATACACACTACATTACACTGCACATAAACACAAGGAAGTGGGCAGCCTCGTGTATTGTCCCCCCTCTCTCTACACTTTTCACATGCTCTCTCTCTCTCTCTCTCTCTCTCTCTCTCTCTCAAAGCAAATAGGAATTGTCCTTCACACTCCTAACCTTTTCACGGTTGGGGTTTAAAGATTTTTTTGTTTTTTGATTGATGATTCATTTGAAAAAGAGGGGTGACTTGGAAGGAATTTGATGCTGTTTTCCAACATTTTTTTTTTTTGTGGTGTTTTCAGCATAGAGTTAGCCTCATGTTTCGGTGCTGATCCACAGGAAATCTCTAATCATTGGCAACCAGAGACTAATCTTTCAGTGTAAGAGATTTCTGACATTTTTGGATTTTGAGTTCAATAAATGCATATATTTTTTTTAAGTTCGAGTTACAGGTTTGCAAACTGTAGCTGTAAATCATACAATTATCTGAACTTTAACTCCAGAGCCAAACAGAACCGAGAGTACGGTGGTTAATGTTACTGTTACTGTCAGCACACAACACCACAGAAATTGACTGTAAAGTAGTTGTGGACATCAATAGAGGAAGCAAAGCCATGGGTAGTTTTTTGATTGCATATTCAAGGGCAATGAGCAAGAGGCACATGAGGTTGATGTTGAACTGTATTATTGGTTTTGTTGGTAGAAGTGAGATTGGTTCAATGGTTGGGGACCAGCTACATATCCTCTCTGATTGTAACATGCTTCTATCCAGTAGATAAAAATCTACTGTTTGCCTGAAAAATAGTCCCTACTCTTCAATATTCATTAATGAGAGCAAACTAAAAACCATTATTTCATATGTGATGTTAGGTCTGATATTGCCAGTACAATCGATATCGCTGAAATTGACGATATTGATCCTAAAAACTATTGGTCGATGCTAATACTGAGATTTTAGACCATTTCAAGAGGCAATTCCAGCAGATCTACATCATTCTTAGAAATACGTCGAGGAACCTGCCAGGAAATAGCAAGAGACTGGAATAGAAAGAGAGAATATATCACACTGCTTGACATTTATATTCTAAAGAGAAGGAATCAATAGAATAGGATCATAGGAGAGAGATAATCTACACAGGGAGGAGGTAGGTGCATGTGAGAGAGAGAGCCATGTTTCTTGCACAAAGCAAGAAAGGCACATGGGGGCACTGTACATCAACGATTACCATGTATTCGTATCATCAACCCATGCACAACAACAACAAATATCCATAGACTTTGCTATGCATATTTCCTGCAGTAAAATGTAGATCTGAAGCAATCATAATTCTTTCCTTCCTTCCTTCCTTCTTTCAAATTCAATAGAACAGAAAAAATTTATTGTCAAATTTTACGAAAAGCTCTAGAAGTTCTTGCTGGCTGGGTTGAAGCAATCATTCAGCCCACAAGCGCGCCGGCACGTGGCCAACTGATACAGTCATGAATAGGTTAATTTAACTGCTGCTGCTGCTGCAATCTTGCTCTTCCTCTTGACGGTTGAATTCACCCCCCAACTCCTCTAACAACAACCAGCTGTTGCTAGCTGTAACCCCCTGCCCCTTGCCATGTGACCTCTCTTCTCTCTTAATCTCAGTGTTGTGAGTGTTACATGCACTGCATTGCTCAATTGTTGTGTTTGTGTTGCTATTGTTATGGCTCAACTGCCACCCAAGGTCCCCAACATTCTGCCAAACTGGCCCAGCCTCGGCCACCACAAGGCCCCCTCCATGGGCCCATTCGGCGGCGGTACCGCCGCCAACCAGCCATCGTGGGTCGACGAGTTCCTCAACTTCTCGTCCGCCCGGCGGGGATCGCACCGCCGGTCGGTCAGCGACACTGTCGCCTTCCTCGAAGCCCCGATGGGCACCGAGTTCGACCGGCTCAACGATGACCAGCTAATGTACATGTTCTCTGACGACGTGCCGCCCAATGCGGCGGCGTCGGCCCCCGTCTCGTCATCCAACCCCTCGTCGCCGTCGGATCACAACAGCATCAATGAGGAGAAAATCACGGCGGCGGGGGAGCAGCAAGTTGTTAATGATTCTGAAGCCCAGAGCGAGTGTGCGGTGGCGGCAGCGGCTCAGCCTAACTGTAACAACAACAACAACAGTAATAGATCAGAATCGATCGCCGATCCAAAGAGGGTCAAGAGGTGAATAACTAAACTTTTGGCTTGAAAACTATCATATAAATTTCACACAACAGTTTGCCGATTTTGTGTTATTACAGGATTCTGGCGAACAGGCAGTCGGCGCAGCGGTCTCGAGTGAGGAAGCTGCAGTACATTTCCGAGCTCGAGCGCAGCGTGACAATGTTGCAGGTTATCACTGAAACTATAGTTTGCTTCATCGAATTCTCTCATTTTTGTAAATTTTGTAAATTTTATTCTGGATTGTGAAAATAAAATTTGTAGACGGAGGTGTCGGCATTGTCACCGAGAGTTGCGTTCTTGGATCACCAGCGCTCGGTTCTGACGATGGGGAACAGCCATCTCAAGCAGAGGATTGCTGCGCTTGCACAAGATAACATCTTCAAGGATGGTGAGTCGAGTGAGTGCTTAATTAATAAGAATCTTATTATAATTGTGGGATATTAATGCCAATATTAGTTAAATCAGCTACCATGATTATATGTGGGCATAGATCTTTCACTGTTTGTTTTTTGGGAATTTTGTTTTGATATTTTGGATGGAGACAAAAATAGATCTATGAGTGGCAAACAGGTAGTTTTTTTTTTCCCACCAATTATTATTTGTGAAGCAGCTGTTCATGATATCTGTTTCTTCTTCTGTCTTGCATGCAAACGATACTGTTGCAATTAGGTCAAGGGTGTTTTTTTACAAATTATATATGATCAATATTGTTAGTGTATTTATGATTTTATTTTGAATGCAGCGCATCAAGAGGAACTAAAGAATGAGATAGAGAGGCTGAGGCAGGTCTACCACCAGCAAAACCTCAAGAAGATGGCCGCTCCGGCATCGGAAGCCAACGCGGTGCGCGTCAGCAAGGAGATCGTCGGCTGAGAACCACCGCGCCGCTGGCCCAAACCCACCCCCTCAGTGGCAAGGGGCCTGCATTGCTGGAATTTGTTCGAAATAGGAACAAATTTATGTTTATTAATTATCTTAAGTAGGAAGAAGGACATCATCATTAATTCGTTGATTGTTGTATTCTTTGTGAATTTTAATTTGTTTATTCTTAATTTTCTCTTCTTCTAATTGCTTTTTGTGATTCCCTCCCCCCCCCCCCCCCCCCCCCCCCCCCCCCCCCTTAAGTAAGAGGATGGTCGGGGTTGGGATAGTGTTTTCTTTGTATCGTTGAAAGGTGTTTCTTTTTTGGGAAAATTGTTTTTAGGTCTCCACTGAGTTAAAAACTTTGTAGGAAAAAAAGCGTGCTAAAATAGTCTCTCAATATCAGTATTTGTACTTTTGGGTTCCTGTGTACACTGGTTGTATGCACATGGGTCATTGTGGGCGATTAAAACTCCATAATAACTTTCTGTCAAATCTGTCCCATGTGTACAATTTTAATAAAGAAAGAGAGAAAGGAAAGAGAGGGTGAGGGAGGGAAGAAGAAAATGAGTGATCTCTGTGAAGATCTGGCGAGGCCAGCAAGCCCCCAAGCCCCCGATTCAACCTGATCTGTGAAGATTGTAGCAGCTCCGGCGATCTCCGTGAAGATCACGACAGCTTCGGTGAGATCTGCCCCCGAGCCACCCCTGAGCCTCCCCCGACCGGAGTTTGGATTAAAGTATGATTATTAAGATTTTGAATTGTAATTTTTTTCAGCTTTTTTTTCCTTTCAAAATTTACTTAATTTAATGATAATCATGCTGGTACTTGTGATTAATTTTTAATCTAAAAGGTGGACTAATTTGTGATGAGCTTGCTGAATATGAGAATATCAATTTGGGTGTGATGAAATTTTTATCTGTAATGAATTTATGATATAAAAAAGAGAAGACTAAAATTTGTGAATCATGTTGTACACCTTTGAGTTTTTCTATCAGCATATTAAATAATTTGTCCACTTTTTTTAACTTTCTGTCCACCATTAAAAAATTGGACAAAAAGAGAGTAAGGTGAACAAAAAAAAAAGAAAGTTGGATAGAAATTGACAAAAAAGAACATAAAGAGAATAATGTGGACATAAAAAGAGAAAGTTGAACATAAATTGACGAAGGTTGACAGAAAGAGAGTAAGGCGGACAAAAAAGATCTTATTTTATGTTGTGCAGCATAACGCGGTGAAATTATCTAGATGATCACATGAAGCTGGAGACATTCAAGTGAACGTATACCCCAACGCTACTATTCCCGATCTGGACAAGCCAAAAATATCATTCTCCAATATTTTGTCCACCTAGTATGATTCTGTCTATTTTTTTGATACTGTGTCTACATTTCTGAGTATATGTCCACATTTAAGAATATATTGTCCAAATTGCGGAATATATGTCCATATTTCGGAGTATATGCCGATGTTTCCAAGTAAATGTCAACATTTTCAAAAATATGTCTACCTTATGAAATAAATGCCATTTGTTTCTCATTACTCTCCAATATTTATACTTTGGTACTAACATATGTCTTACACAAGTAACAGGGAAGACTCTACAAATAAGATCTCAAGTAATGAAGAAGCATCGTGAGAGGAACAAGATAAGGCGAATCAACAATCGATTTGTGACACGCCCGATTGTATGCGATAGATATTGGAAAGATGGACACAATCATCGTACTTGCAACACTGAGGTAGATGAGAAAATAATGAACTTTGTTGTGATGAATGAGGATCTCAGTCATCCTACGTAGTAATAAAATTAGAAATGTGGGATTTTCTATTTTGTATTTATTTATAAATTTTAGAATATATGTCCACATTTTAAAAAAAAAATGTCAAAAATTGGAATATTTGTCCACATATTTGGACTATATACTTTTTGCAATATATGCACACATTTTGAAAAACATGTTCAAAAATTGAAATATTTTTCCACCTTTTGGAACATATGTCCACCTTATGGAACATATGTCCACATTTTGAAAAAAAAATGTCCCACTATTGAAAAATATGTTCACATTTTGGGAACTTGAATATCAAGTATAATATATGTCTATATTTTTAAAAATATGTCCAACTATTGAAATATATGTCCACATTTTGAGTATATTACTACCTCTTAAAATATATGACCACAAAAAAAGAGTAATGTGAATATAAAAAGAGAGAGTTTGACAGAAGTTGAGGAAGGTGGACAGAAAAGATATAAGTGGACATAAAAAGAGAAAGTTGGACATAAATTAATAAAAAAAATAAACAAACAAATAAGTGAAAAAATAAGTAAATATTCATATATTCAATGATTTTTGTTTTATAAACAATAGAGGTTAAATAATTTTATAAACAAGTCATTAATTATTTTTTGTATTCATTTATTTTTATTTTTCCAATATTTAAATATTTTTTTATAAATATTTTTGGTCAAGTTAATAAAAAAGTATAAGTAACAATAGAAGTGAACCGTAAAACAATTACTTCAAGAATTTTAAATTGAACAGCAAAATAATTAAAATAACTGTCGTCAAAGATTCCATAGTACATTACGTGGACCAATTAAAGGACAAATGACAGTACATGAATCAATTAAAGTAAGGACAATATGGACAATACGAATAAACACAGAGGCATAAACTGACATGTGGTGGGGACAATGATCTGCAAACAAAAGAAATTTTCTGTTTTTTCACTGCTATAATTCTTCATCAGCGCTATAGGTAGGTTTTATAGGGTCCCCACGAAAAACTGAGGGGATCTCATGGCATGTATCCTTTGTGTTTTTTCACCAGTCAGTATCAAGAATTCAACTTTCAGCTACAAATAAATGTATTCATCCCTCATGATAATTAATTGTCTAAAAGGATAAAGGAAAAAAAAAGAGAGAGAAGAAAAAGAATCAATACATATAACAATAAAAAAAAAAAAAAAACAGAGAATAGTTTGATTGAAGGATAACAGTAGTATTTTTTTTTTTTTTTACCAGACAGCACCGCAATTCATCAAAGAAATAATAATGAAACAAGTACATATTCGTCAAAAAATAATAATAAAGAAACATGCAGAAGCAGAAGAAACAACCAGTCCTACGCAAATCAGACATATAATTAAAAGAAGAAAGAAGAGCAAGGTTATCAACATATCCTGATCAATATAAATATGCCCCAGGTTTTGTACATGGATCATCAAATCTAATTGGAGATAACAGAGAGAATATGTTTATCAATCATCAAATCAAATTTCACAGTGTCGAACTGTATATCAAATGACAGGTTAATAATTAGAGGGAAATTGAATTTGATGGGAGCCACTTGTCTTCCAACTTCTTTAGGGTCCCATTTTCTTTTTATAGGAATCTGGGGTCCCATTTTCTGATAATTCTACTGTTGCCTGTGAGAAATCCATAGCTAATGGAGAACCTTTGGGAAATATCTGAAAGAAACAAAAAGCAAATAACTTGTACAGACGAGCGGGTAACAAGTGAAGGGGAAATTGATTTCATTTACATGTCAGTCTTCCATGGTACACTGTACGAAAACCGACGAAACTTGTATTCTTGAACACCGCTTGCAAACTCAATATGGACGAAACATTGAAAGTTTGGAGGAGTGTGGACGAGAGGTTAGACAATTGGGAGCATCTAGTGAAGAAGGACGAGAGATGGATTGTGATTGATGCCAGAGTACTTTTTGATGTCAGGAGATTAGTGACATTTTGACATATTTTTTTTAGAGTAATTGATGAAATTTGAATTACATTTTGACATATTAAGTATATTTCATTATGAAGTTAAATAAATTAAGTTTTAGTCCATTTTTTTCTAAAAAACTAATAAAGATGTAACAAGTTCTAAAAGATGCTATTATTAGTTAATTATATTAAATAGCAACAACTTTAACCTTTACATTTTTTAAGTGATAAATTTGTTAATTTGCGGTGTAGTACCTGCCTAAACTGCTAGGCTATAAAGCCGAATAGATCAAGAGGATACAGTCAGTAAAGAACCACAGGGCATCATTCGAAAAAGGAAGCATCACAAATGCATATATGGCCTTACTCCACATAGATAGCTCTATGAACACATTTCACTCTTTGCCGCAAACATACAGCTCTCATTATGGATATAGATTCTATACACTGATGAATATTCACACGCATAAGTAGATATCTAGCATACATAATTTATTTGCAGAGATATAGGTTAAAGTACAAGGCAATCGATGATATTAAACACACACATATAAGAATAACAATAAAATTGATTATTACGATGATGATGATGATGGGTGTGTGTGTGTGTCACACCATTTTGCTCTCGTGTTCTGTTTATTAGCTGACCATGTATACTTCTTTGTTAGTATCCTTCTGATTAGTTGTTGCATACATATCCTTACCACACATAGATAGCTCTATGAACATTTGACTATTTGCTGCATACATAGAGTTTTTCATAATGCATATAAATTCTACACACGGACGAAACACACACTCATAAGGTAAAAGCAGAAGGCAACCAATGGTATTAAACACACACGCATCTAACAAAAGCAATAAAATCGATTATTACCTGCTCACGCTCTTAAATTGTCACTGAGGCCATATACTTCTTTCAGGTATTTCCAAAGGACTCCCCATTGGTTGCAGACTTTTCAAAAGCCATACTGAAGTTAACTGAGGATGGAACAATAAACAATTTGGAAGAGAAGTGGATTTCGCTCCCCATGAACACTTGTACAGCAGCAGTGAAGACCAGAATCAGGGAGAGCCTGGGCCTCGAAAGTCTGTGGATGCTCTTCCTTATCACCAGTGCTGCTTCAGTAATCGTACTTCTTCTCTTCAAAGCTATGCATTGCAAGCTACAGCTGCCGCAGCTTGAGAGATGTCAATCTGCCTTTAAGGGAAAGATGTTCGAGCTTATGGAAATATAAGCTAAGCGACAAGATAGAACTCCAACTTCCCCACAGGCCTTCTTCATCCTCGCCTCAAATAGTTCCAGAACCAGGGGATGGTTCTCCTGAAGCTGCAGGGTCTCATGGTAGTATACAAGATGATACTGACTGCAGCAACTTGCCAAGCCAAAACAATGTACAAAAGTTCGATGTCTTTGAGATATAAGCATGTAATGGCCATACCTATATATGCTATGAGAGTTCTATACACAAGGTAAATGCAAAGTTAGAGTATGAGTAGTCTAATCATGCGTATCTCTGACATAACAATTCTTTGCTGATCGACTGGATCATACATAATATATAATTGTAGATGTTTTCCATTTTATACAGAAGTCACAAATAAACAAGGAGACCCATGAATAATTGAATTTTTTTTTTTTGTTGATTTCTGAGGAAATAACAAGGTTGAACCACAAAACCTAGACATGAGACACAGCATACACGCTTTCAAGAACAATACAGATACAAGCAGTCAATTTACAAGTAATGTTTGGCATCCTCATAATCACCTTTTCTTACTTTTTCCAGGAAGGATAGGATGGATTTGCAACTGCCTGCTAAATGCCTGGTTAAAAAGAACACGTGTTTGAATTGCCGAGATCACAGGCATCCACGCCAATGTTGCTATTGGTAGGAAAAGCAGAGAGCCCATCCCGTAGTCATATGCTTGAGCAATCACTAGGACCGAGTCCCATATCCTGTACTCTTCTATCTTTGGTCTCAAAGCTTGTGCGATCTGGCGGAAAATAAAATAAAATTCAAATAACAATCAAAAATTTACTGGGAAAAGTCTCAGATTTTCCATCAATCCATACTTACCGATAAAAGCCCCCAACCAGTTGGTAGAAATGCCAAACAGCATATAATCAAATCTCTTATAGAGAGTTGGTAGATAATTGTGAGAGTTGACATGCCAGATACCACACCCAGAAAGAGAAACAGTTTGAAAATCCTGAAATAGATATGATAATTTACACTGAGCCGCTTGCGTCCTTCATTTACTGCCTGTAACAGTCATGCAGATACCATAAGTACATATGGTCAAAAAAGTAGTACAAGTAAATTCAACAGTTTGTGTTCATCTAATTTCAGGTATGGAGGATTACCTTGACCAACAGAAAGATGGCAATGATCACAGACCAAGAGAGGACATAAACAACAATGTTTTTGTTTTCCTGCGATATATCAAGGTGATAGACTAGCCCATATTGGTAAAGAAAGAAACGAAGTGAGAGAATTATCTCAAGAATTCTAGAACCAAGTACTGAGTGACGGAGATGGGAATATTCTGCGTTCCACCACGATTCCCAGCTCTTTTCTGGTGGTACCCCTATGCCTCCCGGATTGTTCATCCACTTGATCCACTCTCTCCAGTCCTCTACAATCCTCCTCCAGACAAAACCAGAAGGATTGAAAAGAAATGGTGCAGCGAGCCAAGTTAAAGCCATAAACCATATGGAGTATGTGATCATCATATATGCCATACTACTCTCAGAAGACCTTCTAAATAAATTGTAGACAATCAAGAGGAAAAGCAGTTCAAATCCTTTAACGAAGTGGCTGCGGGAGTATAGCTGATAATTCTCAGTGAAACTTGCATGGAAGACGACGAATTTGCGGCCTGTTGGTCTATACTTGGCACCACCATGAAGAATTGTTCGACCAAAATAGTGGGCCTTTGTTCCAAGGGAGAACGTGAAGAAGACCGAAGCGAGCTGCAGCTGCATGAGAATAAAATCACTCACAGCTGCACGAAATCCTTTCTCCAGAGCAAGCTCCATTACCATAGGAAGTCCTGTCAGAAGTCCTAGTTGAAGGAACGACTGTGATGCAAGAGCTGTTTCCAGAGATTTAATGTTAAGCATTCGAGCCCGATTAAGCAATGCCTTCTCCAGCCCACTAAGGACAAGGTACAGCTGGCCATAGAGGAAAATATAAACACCAAGTATTGATATCTGCAAAATTCCAGTGAATACACCAATTAGTAGAATAATTGGCCCTGCCATGTAATTCAAAATGTATTAGCAAGGACTAGAGGAAACCTACAACTATTGACAAGACATTTAAAATTTAACTGTTTATTAAAGGTTGAAATCATGCGTAAATGGCAAAAGCACAAATGAACCTCAGATGCAACATTGTTATGACTAAAGTAAACTAGATTATGTGATAGATATAAACTTTTCTTCAGAAGTACCGGGAGAGCAACATAAAATCTAACTCCTACGCGTAGAACTTAAGAGGTGATTGGTGAACGGTTTTCTTTTCGCATACCAGGCTATTGAAGTAAAATCCAACAGTTGTAAAATAACAAGACAACATCCGGAAAAAGTCAAAACGACGCCCAAGGCGGAAAATGTCACGACTGACTGCCTGTTCACCGTTTCCATTGGCTACTTTGGCCTCAAATTTAGATATCTGGTTGAGACCAACATCACGACCTTTGCCAACTTGCATGTACTCATTGTAAGTTATATATCCTCGCCGTAGTGTGGAATTAAACCCTGCATAAAGTCAGAATACATAAGGACAATCATAAATGCAACTAGATAATCAAAACATTACCCATTTTTACCTGCAAAAACATCCTCACTCAGGTTAATAGTTCTTGATGCTTTGCTTATGCCACCTCTTGTTAGGTGAAATATCCTGTCAAATAAATCTGGATGCCCATAGTGAAACCGCACCCTGGATGCAAGAATAATGAGCGAATAAACTGAAGTTATACCATGGTTTAAAAGTAAATGTGTATAATAAAAGAAGTTCACTATACAGATCAATAAGAAACTGATATCCATACAGAATTTACAGCTATGATGTCATTTAAGAAAGCACATATCAGCAAACTTTGTTTATTACTCCTGCTTTTGACCCAGTTAGACATGAAAATATTGTGGTGGCCATGTACCTGAGGGGATTTGCAAGGAACCTCTGTCCAATGGTGACAAAGCTAGTCTCTTGATATGACATAAAACTAGCAAGGGATGAAACACTGCATTCAAGCAGGAAATGAGTGCAAAAATTTTTAGACAGCGATATATTCTGGATATGAAATGGTCACTATGATATTTCTGTATATCACTTAGTGTATGAACAGAAAAACAAGAGAAATGCAGCAAGCTAGATAAAAACCTTCCAGTGAATATATGCTCTCTAAGCCCAAGAATGGTCGGATGGTGCTCCCCATGGTTCTTAAGAAACTCTTGCAACAGATTTCTCATCTTTAAGGCTTCCTCCAAATAGTTGTCCTGAAAAACCAATAATATACAATAGAAAGAAAATAAACAAATTGCAATCAGGACTTGGATCAAGCACATACCTGGTTCATGTCAATTGTTTGGAGGGCATCCCCGCGAGTGAAAATAATTGCATGATTTTGGTTCTCAGGCTTCCCTTCTCCAATAATAGGTGGACCTGGAAGCTTGATACGATATATCTCCTGCAGCAATAGAAGTAAATCATAATAAGTATATGGAGAGATAGTTCAAAAGCTTTTTACTAAATCCCAGGGCTCTAATTCAGCATGTAAGAATAGAAGTCAGCTACGATAACTGTTGGAACTGTATTACTTTCTTCATATTTACCTACTTGGATATTTCCTTACTCACATTCATGATGTATTGTCCACTTTCTCATCAACTTATTTTCAGAGACAGGCTTCCCTACTTCACACCCCAGATTCCAGCTCTACTTTTGTAATTGTTAACACCTTTCTTAAGGTTATTGAAGGTTAGACGAATCATTTCCAGACCCAATGTCCTTTGTGAGATGGAATTTTATCTTGATTACCTACACCAATGAAATCTACCCATATTTATGAGGGAAAAAACTCTCATGACATGGAATCTGCCACCAAGTTGGAGAAGAAATGCAACATAAAAATAAGATAATAATCTAGGAGAAGTATCAAATCGACAAGCAAACCTTAGGCACTTGGGGAGAAGGGAAAAAATGAGGAAATACTGATTATATGAAATTCAGACGAGGGTAATGTATGACGTGTTCATTCACTTAAGAAACACCTGATGAGGAAACAAACTCTGCAATGGCTAAACCCCATTAAATGTGTGATTTATTCTCATGATTTCTCCCCATATATCAAGGGAGAGAGCACTTGAAGCTGAGAAGCCACCTCTTATAATCTCTAGGAAAAGAATGTCAAGTATGCGAGAAGGGAGGGCATCTTTTAAATGATGAGAGAGAAGCCAAACACAGTTCCTAAAGTGAGATGCACGAGTTCATATTGAATGGATTAGATTGATATAGTAGAAGATTGTGAAATAACGCAGGGCCATAACTGTAAGGTAATCCAGCCGAAGTCAAATAATGATTAGGTGATATAAATTGTGTGAAAGGAATAGGTGGCATAGTATTATTGGCTAGTGGCACAGTATTGCATGCAAAACATGCATGCTGCCATCCTTCTCTTTTGGAGCTATATAAAGAGGCATCTACCTTGGTTATTTTCATCAATCAAGTTGCAACAGGGCAATAAGAAGAGAGTACGAAAGAAAGAGGGAGAGAAATGGAAAGAAAAGAGAAAAACAGAGTGAATGTTGTAGTACTCTCTTGAGTTGGTTACCATCACATTTCTGGTTATCTGACAAGGTTGGAGATGTTTTTCTTCGTGGAGGTAAAATTGTACAACTATATTTTCTATTGTCCCCAGGTTCCCTGGATAAGACTCAAAAGAATATACTACTTATTGAAATAGTGAAATTGCTCGGAGTACTCATGGTTTTTCCTGAAAGTGTTTTTCACGTAAAATACTGGTGTGTTATATGTGGCTTGTTTAATTAATCTATTTGTTTGTTTAGTGTTCACACATAGACATGGAAAATATCATTTTTTTTAACAAGTGGTATCAGAGATAAGGTTCTTAGATGTTGTATGTGAA
This sequence comes from Agave tequilana, assembly GCA_038442645.1. Lineage (NCBI taxonomy): Eukaryota > Viridiplantae > Streptophyta > Magnoliopsida > Asparagales > Asparagaceae > Agave > Agave tequilana. The sequence continues at coordinate 47,065 of JAVJIF010019821.1, read as the reverse complement.
CAATACAGAATGTTACGAGCCACATGATTACTATTAATCGATCAAATTGGATGATCTGGAAGATGAGAATGGAAGATCTGTTACATTGTAAAGATCTCCATGTTCCCTTTAGAAGGTGATGATGCTAAACCAAGTGATATGACTGATGATGGCTTGAAAAAACTTGATAGAAAAGCTTCTTGGTTCATCCGACAATGATTTGATGATACCGTATTTCATCATGTCTCCACAAAGAGTACATCATGCTCTATTTAGAAAATACAGGAGAGATTATATGAAAGAATCATAATTGTTAACAAAGCTTTCTTAATTAGAAAGTTAGTTAACTCCAAATATGAAAATGAAGTTTCTACTGCCGAACACTTAAATGCAATTCAAAGTACAATTAACCAGCTTTTCTCTATGAAAATGGTTCTTGATGATGAGCTGCAGGCTTCATTATTGCTTCATTAGCAAGAGGAAAGAGCTGTTACACTCTTTACAAGATGCAGGGAAGTTGTGTAATGCGAGGCACATAGATATCCAACCCTAACCCTAAACTCTACCAAGAGAAAGATCTCTAACTTTGCTAGAGAACCAAAGTAGCATCACTATCAAACTAACATTGTGATTGGAACCACTTCAAGAGAGTACTACAACATTAGCTCTTATTTTCTCTCTTCTTACTATTTCTCTTTATTAGAGCCTGCAATGGTATTCTTGTATTTTTGTATTTATTCCTCATTTATATAAAGAGAAGCAAACTTCAATCTAGAGTCAAGACATTTATTCTCTAAACCTAACATGATATCAGAGTGATCTTCTTCTATCACCACTTGTGCCTTCATCATCATCCATCAACTTTCTAACCCAAGCCGCAACTAAACCCTTGTCGTCACCTAAGAAAACCCTAGCACCATCTCTTCATCTCATCTTCTTTTCTCTCTTTCTTTTTCTTTAGATCTAATTGTGATCTGAATCAAGATCTACAACAAAAAAAGTTATTATTCACATGAATAGTACGACGGCGATACTCTTCATGATGTGTAGTTTTAACCGTCTGAAATTTTATTAATTTGACCTTGAAATTATTTTGGCCATATTTTTGTGTATCGAAGTCTGATTTTGACCATTTAAGAGTAGTTTCCTATGTTTCTGAGTGACCCAGAGGCATTTATGGGTTTTATTTGATCTGATTCTATTTCGCAATTTTTAATACTGTATTTGAAAATCTCCAAAAGCCTCATTTTCTACTGAGTTTGATAGCCACTCGAAACCTCCACTATTAATGAGTTTTAGGACTTAACTTTCACTTTTATTAAATTTAAGAATCCCAAAAATTTTCTCTTCTACTGAGTTTGAAAATCTCTAAAATCCTAATTCTATTCAAGGAGATGAATACGAATTTTTGTGTGTCCAATTTTTTTGTTTAACTTAGATTGAGTTTGCTTCGGTTTACAACTTCGATATTAAAATCAATGTTCAATTGGTTGGTGTCAACATTAGAATTCAATACTTGTTTTTCAACAATTTCAATATTTATTTGTTTCTCAATTTTCTCTTTTGTTGAAAAATGCTTTGTTTAGAAAATTTTTATCTAGCCTTTGTAACAAGATGGACATAACTGTTATCTATACTCCAGCTTAAAGTGAGTATTAGAGTGTGAAGGGTATTTAGTATTCTTGTATTTTTTAAAATTTATTCCTTATCTATATAAAGAGGGTAAACCCAATTTAGGGTTAAATCTTCTTTTCTCTAAAACCTAACACTCTTCTTCTTTCTTTCTTACTCTATTCTTATTGTCAGATTGCAACTTGATTCATGAAAATAGTCAAGGTGGATGTCTCTTTATATAGCTTCAAAAGAGAGAAGTTGGCAGCATGCATGTTTTGCATGCAATACTATATCACCAACCAATAATACTATGCTACTAAATCCTTTCACATATTCCAAATTATTATTTGATTTGGATTGGATTATCTTACATTCTCTCCCTTTAGCCCAATAAGGAACGACGACTCTCATTAAGACCCTGCCACTATACCAAAACTTCAAAGTTGTGATGAGGATTGACAATAATATTTTTATATTCTAACATGCCCACATGTCGTGCACCCTTTTTTTGAACTGAGCCTAGACTTTTGCGCAATGATATTTTTTTTCTTAAATTCACTTTTTTTTTCCTAGAAAAAGTGCAACCAGTGAGAATGGAACCTGGACTGAAGTGATACCATATTAAAGATTTAACCACTCAACCGAAACTCCAAAGTTGCGATAAAGATTGAGGGAAATATTTTTATATTCTAACAACTCTATTTAGAGTGTATGTCGGCCAGTTTTATGAAAAAGTTCTGTTTTTTCTTGCGTACTGATTTTGTCATTATGTCTGCTCCTTTCTTGTCAATGTGGAATTTCTCAAGTTCTAATGACTTTTCATCAAGTGTATTTTTAACAATTATAACTTACATCAATGTATTTGGATTTAGAATGAAAACTTGAATCCAACAATACCTTTACATCAATGTGTAGTGTGGGGTGAGGTTTGGGGTGTTTTTTTTTTTGGGTGGGGTGGGGGGGTGCACAAGTAAAAGTACAGAGGGGATAACACTATAAGGAATAATGATATTTTAATCGTAGAGTCGTACGAGATCAGCAATAAGGGAAAGTTCAACAAAAGTTTGATGAGCCCCCAAAAGATGCAATCAAAGACAAGCCTATTATTAAAACTACTACTTTACACCTGGGGAGCTAAAGCTGCCTTTTTTGTTGCTTATTCGTTTTTTGACAACAATACAAGTGAAAAAAGGAAACTAAGAATATCATTTAACTTAATAAAGGCTAAAATACGAAGCAGTCTTTCTATGATGATCCACTTCACATGACAATTGGTGCATTCACTGAATTGTCTAGAACCTACTTGAACAAAGCTAACAATGATAGAGCGGAATTATTAGCAGTTGATAACATTAGCCTTATGAAGAAAGCGGCTCAAAGATCAATACCTGGTCTAAGCCATTGTCTGCTTTAACTAAGACTGAAGAATAAACCTTGTTAGGCTTATCAGCTACTATTTCTTCTTTCTCTTCAACGTAGGCTACACGTAGAGATGGATACCTTCATTATAATCAGTAGTATAGTCAGAGAAAGAAATAACATATGATTCCAAAGGTTAAATAAAATTTGTAACTTCAAATTCATATATTTATTATGCATAAAGGAGAGAGCATACCTTATCATCAAGTCAATAATATCCTGAGCATGTGGGTCTCCACAAGATTTTTGGTTCCCAAACTCTTGACAAGAGATGACATACGTGAATTTCATGTCCACTAGAGCATCCAGCTGAGCTGACAATGACTGTTGACCAGTTTTCTTATTGTGATCCCTTTCAAAAGAAATGTGTCCCTTGAGAATATCTAGAGGAAAATGAATCATGTGAAAAAAGGCTCCACTTGACAGAAAGACATATATTAACAGTGAAATACACAATATACAACATTAGATGATGGCCAGCATAAGTTTTTAAGCTAATAGATTGAGGTGAAGCGCAAGAAATATTTACAAATAAATTTCTAAATATTTGAGCCAGCTTACCTTGATTATTGGCCATGTCCAGAAATGCTTGTAACTTCAAGGCCTTCCTATAATTCATCATTCCTCTAACTAACACAGTAATAAAATATGAAAATCATATATACAAAACTTCATATGACTAAAATACCCGCAGTAACATGTAATGGTCAAACTAAAAAAAAAATGAAATTTCTGTTGTAACCTGTGCGACTTAGTGTTTGTCCACGATAAGAAGCCCAATATCTCATCCCCTCATTTAGCAATTTAGAGTTGATGCGTTCCAAGAAATTCTTCCACTCATCTAACAAATAAAGGCATGAATATACTTGGCTATAGGTATGACTTTAATTTCAGAATGCTCCGTCTAAGAATGTGAAAATGCATATGACCAGAAATCAACCTGACATGAACCATATGATGCAAAATAACAATAGCGAAAATAAGATGCCAGTGACAATTAGACCTCAAAGTTACCTGGATATATTTTTTGCATATAAGATAGGATGGATGCACCATCTTCAGTTGAATGAAGCTCCTCTTCTGAAAAAATAACTTCTTCTGTGTAGTATGGAGTCATTACACTGTATCCAAAAAAAATACTCACATAGCTAAAACAAACCTTTCTATAGATCTGTATCTAGAAAGTAAAGAACTTGGAAAGCACAGCAGAAATACTGAGAAGTTACAATAATTTCCAATGCAGATGCTGCTTAGAGACATTTGGGGTGGTGTCTTCTTCTTCTTCTTTTGTGTGTGTGTGTGTGTATGTGTGTGTGCGTGTGTGTGTTGTGGTGGGTGGGGGGTGTTGAGGCTATGGGGTGTTGTGTGGGGGCAATAGATTTAGCACCATTCTATGTGATTCATCAGACAAAAAACTTCAATGTTTCAAGAGTTAATCTAGAAGAACTGTGAAAGAGAAGTGTAAGATTATCTCTCGCAAATCTGTTCTATATCAACATAATGCATATCTTTAACGAGTGCAGATGTCATGGCATGTTGAATTCTCTAAAGCATACACTTTTGCATTCAAGCAAGAAGCTCTGGTTCAATGCAACACTGTAGCAGGAACAGAGGCAGAGAAACACAAATATTAACAAAATATGTGGCTGAAGTACAAGACTAAAAGTACAGAATCCTGCAGTGATTGATTTGTATCATATCGGAGTGCAGAAACGAATGTAACACCAAAAGAAAATAGTAGAGTATGCCTTATTCATGAGTTTTCATGGACCATGCTCGGCATCTACTGTTGGCAAGAGGGATCATGTAAGAACTGCTGCAACAGTTCACCAGAAACTATGTTACAAGTTTAGTCATTTACACTGGCATGTACTTTTGGATACTACTGTGAGGTTGAGATTTGTAAATTCCAGAGAAGAAATAGTTCAATAAAATGATCATATATATTGTTTCCCTGGGCACTTCAAATAAAATGATCATATATTGAATCATATTACTTTATTAATTTCTATCAAGATTTTTTTTTCTTTATTGGATTTCCTTTGATCCAGTGTTATCTTTCGTCATTTGTCAATCGATTATTAACAGCATTTTTGGCATTGAAGCAACTTTTTTTTCTTTCTGAAACCTGCAAGGTTATCTTCTGCATCAAAACATGCTTATATCTTAATTGAAGGTAACAAAATACAACATCCTGCATCCAGTTGGTCAGAAATGTTTGTTGAGTTTGCAAGTTGATGACAAATAGATATATAAGGATAAGTCATTAATAAACAGAAGATTGTAATACCATGATGTACCTGAATGACAACATATTGCGAACTTTCGGAGCAGTAGGCATGTCCATAAAAAGAGAAGTTGCAAAGAAAGATATGCGTCGTCGAGCCTCCAAGTTAGAGGGAATATCCATAGCTTTGTCTTTGACGGTGAGCAACAAAAACAATCGTTTGACCTGACATAAAGCATTTTAGTGAGTTAAAGAAGACATGTTGCAGAGATGGTTTTACATTAGTTCCTACTTCCTACCTGTTTCTTCAGAAAGCCATCATCAGGAAGTGGGAAACGTACAGCAGAATTGGGAACCACTGAGGCAAACAACTCAGGTACATGTCTAAAATCACCATTATCTCTTTCAATTGTGGAGCAGTTTATCATATCCAATATTCTGTGTGAGATGTAAAAAGTTCACTGAGATGAATTATAACACAGTAAAAAGAGAAGAAGTTTATCGTATCTTACCTGCAACCATGTGTCATCATATCTTTGATCAGAATCTCCAGGATATCTTGGAGGAAAATGATTAATCTATCTCGATGTGCTCTTTTGTTTTCAAACTTGGCAAAGACATGCCACATAACATAGAAGAAAAGGCTAATGGTAAGTGCAATGGTATAACATTAGAATAAAAGTCTGAACAGCTATAAAATTTCAATATACCAGTATCTCAATGAGCTGAATAAATTTATCATGTAGGTTAGGCAGTTTGCTCATGTTGAAGTCTTCGAGAAGGCTGCTATTTCTGATACTTGTTTCAATTTCATTGAATATGGCATCTACAACCCTGAAAACTACTGGTATAATTTTATAACAATATAATGAAAAAGTACAATTGCAGACGTTGGCTCCACAACATAGTGTCTCCATCAGCATAAAATTATATAGAATTACCTTTTTTCAAGATCACCAGTAACAAGAACACTAAATACAATCTTCAGTGAGTCATAGCACTCCTTAACAGCATAAAACATGTAGCAGTCTTTCTTCATTTTTCTATAGAGGTGCTCATATTTCCCAGCAAAATCTCTCGCCACGTTCAGTGCTGTTGAAAACTGAAAAGGATAAATAAGTTACTGATGATGGCATGCAGACCTAATGACTACCTGAGATGAGAGGACTTACCTTAGTGGCAAGAAGAAATAAGGGCCACTTAACCTTGCCGCAACTACGGTCTGGCGACAGTGGCATAATCATTAAATCCATTTCCCTGTTGCCACAAAAATCAGAAAAATAAGTTTTCTTATGGAAGATTTTATATATCAAGCCAAACGACTTGTACCTGTTGCTTATTAAGTCCTCCAGACGGAAACTACTGATAATTTGATTCCAAACTAGAGAAAATCTAGCAAGATCAATTTCTCCAATTTCTGAGTTCTGAAGAAAACAACATCAGAGGTTATTAACATAGGGAACCAACTATTTCATCAACAAGCTGCCTTTGTGGTGTACACTAGATGGAAAGAATTATTCACCTTAAAAATTTTGCTGTGTAAAAAGCTTTTCAAGTTCCTACCCTTTTCTTTCTTTGATGAATGATGAACAAGAGAATCACGGAACACAGACGGCAAGGAATGGAATCGACTCCGCACCATTCCCATTGTACGAATCTAAATGTAAACCATGGAAGAAATTTCAGAAAAAAAAATTTGAGTAATCCAAAATACAAGCCAAACCCACAAATTTCAATTTAAGTATGTACTTTTCCAGAAAGGCAAATAGAGGGTTAAGCTACCTCTCCAAGATGTTGAATGATACCATAAAATCCACCAAAAAGTGTACAGAAAATAGAATACCATATCTGTGTATCCATGAAATAGACCTGTACAACATCAAAAAGTATTGATTCAAAAACGAAAGCTTTCTATAAAGGGAAACATTGAGGTAGAATTTAAAGGTACTCAAATGATTTCAGTGAAGATCAGAGAAACCTCACAAGAATAATTGGGGTCCACAAAGCAAGAATTGCACCAGCATTGCTCTTGGCTGGTGAAGATAAATGTTAGGAAATAAGTTGCACCAGTTAAATCATGCCCCTAAGCATAAAAACTCATGAATACAAGAGTTACCTTCTGGAAATAGCTCATGCCAGTCATAATTATTCACACTGACTTTCATTATCAGCTTTGTGGGTTCTACAAGTGGCTTTATCTGCAATATGAGAAGCAGAGACATTAAATCATCTGAAAATAAGTAGGGAAAACTCCTGCACTTACCGCCATGGAAAACACATACAATAAACAGAAAATCAAAAAGAACTGAATAGGTTTTGTCATTTTGAAATAATAAATATGAAGAGAACCTAAGATATCTCAAGGAGTTTCTTGCATGAAATAAATAAATATGCAACTTCTTCTTCTTCCTCTTCTCCTTCTCCTTCTTCTGATACATAGGTCGTAGTGAGGACTTGAACCTCGGACTCCCCATGACCCATTTCCACCCTTTTACCAGTGAGTCAGGTCTCACTGGAAAATATATAATATGCAGCTTCTGGAGTGAAAGAACCTGAGATATCTCAATAAGTTGTATGCATAGTAATTGACAGTGAAACGGAAGCATTTTAATAACCCCATAAAATTGGGATATAGGTTTTGTTGTTGTTGTTGTTGTTGTTGTTTGTCAATCAGTATGGAAGCATCAACCATTTTCATTGTTAGTAATGGAACTTACCAATAAACATTAATGCAACTGGTGCTGAGCAATTAAAGCAGATTTTTAATCAGAAAAGGAATCGTTCAAACATTTATGCCCATACACATGTCACAAAGTTGGTTAAACATAAAGAAGAAATATGGTGTAAATTGTGTTTCCTTGAGGTACCAATGCAAAAAACCCGTTATGCTATTATATTGTTGAATAAAGGCATCTATGAGCTTTTTAATGACTGAATGCAGATAAATTTGACTAGCTACAGTAGGCTCAGTAGCTCTGAAAAGAACTAATTAATTACCTCAAAATGATAACTGAATAGAAATTTGCTTGACAACAGAATTGCCCAGAACACTGTATACCTGGATTTTTTTTGCATGGGAAAGGTTATCAATACAGACACAGAAAGTAATCAAAATATTCACATTAGTAGCCGAAAATATTTACTTTAGAATAGATGTCAGGCCTTCTTGCAAGCCTCTCCCGACAAACAATCGAGGCTGGCAGAAAAAATACAACAGTTCTTATCAGCACTTTTTGCCTTTTTTAAAATTTTTAGACATAAGAAACTATAGTTTGATATGGCAGTGAGAAGGAGCTAAATCCATGAATGAAAACAATGAGATTCTCAAGAATAAAATGCCTCTTTCATGGAGGGAAACAAGTTGATTCTTATCAAATTATGTCAAAGATGATTAATTTTAAAAGAAGAATTGCATGGACAGAGTCACACAGGACAGAGATATGATACAATATCAATAAGTAACACAACAAATCCTTGAACCATAGGATAGAGGGACCCGGGCACACACAAACATGTATGTATTTATAACACACAAAAACACAGTGATTAGGAGTGACTAAGACATGCTTTACCAAGAGACAAAAGATAAGAAAAAAAAATTACCGACTACCATCTATAGGCTCTAATATAAAGTAAAGAAAATATTTAGAAACCCGACCTAATACAAGCTCATGAAACCTCTAACTTGTCGGGACTGTTTAAGTTCGGGAGATGTTTAGATTGTGTTAATAACTTAATATAGTGTCCAACCAATTTCAAAGGATTCCTTTGTATTTATTTAAGCCAAATGTGGCTCTAGCATGTTTAACATGCATTCTTTACATTCTTTTAAAGCCGATATAGCTTTTAGACATGTGATTGGTGCTTGTATAATTTATATGCTCTGTTGTGACCAATGCTTATTGGGAAAGTGTCATGCATGCACCGGGGCCTGACACGTTGAGCACGGTAAAGTTTTATGCATACTCAATTTGATGCGTCCATCATGGTTCAAAGACTCGGCCGAGTCGGAGACGAGTCGGCCGAGTCGTATCCGTCTCGGCCCACTCCGAGACGAGTCCGAGTCACGAGCCGGTCGACTCAACTCAGAGGAGACTGACTAGGCCGAGAATCGGAATTGACTCGGTCGATTCGGCATTATGATGATAATTTTGTGCCTCATCGCAATTCAATATGGAAATAACTACATTAGCATATATTTATGAATGTAGTTTGTTCAATTTACTATATTGTGCATGTATTTTGATATGTCTACCGATGACGCGTGTATTTATACTTTCGCTTATGTTTAGTATGCTAGATGATATATTTTGGACATGTGATACATGAATATGGATGTTTACATTTTTTTAAGATTTATCGTGATTTTTTCAGAATTTTTTAGCTTTCTATGTAACGTTTTGCGCGTATCGCCCGATACTGATCCGAGTCACCGAGACCGATCCGTCTCAGTGCCCGCCGAGTCGGCGGCCGAGACCGCGACTGTGAACCATGGCGTCCATGCTTCCTAGGTTATAAGCGTCTACAAATATAAATTTCTGATGACTTTGAGCAAGACTGTGTTATGTTTACCACCACACCTTGTGGTAAAGATATAACCTCTTGTGCGTGCATAATGTGATTTGTTATAGCAGATAATTCCTCACCTCCAACATTCCATTTTTCTGGCCCATGCTCAAATAGCCATTGTTACAGTACTTTTCCTTGAGGAGAGTAGTGTAAATCTCAATTCACAAGACCAGGGACCTGATGATGAGATTGCTACAAATCCAGTAACCTTCGTCTGAAGGTCTAAATTGATAATGGCTAGCTAACTTTTCATGCTATCAGCAGATTAAAATAGTCTCTCTATTCCACATCAATTGCCAATATACAATCTGATAATCTGCATCATTAACCAATTTCACATGTGATCCAAGAGGATCATCGAGCAAAGACTCAAGATCTACTAGGCAGCCACTCAAATTTGCACTATGTCCCTAATAAGGATAACATCTTAATATAATATTGGACAAATGCAAAAGTGACCTTGGAAAATCTTTAAAAGTTTATTACTACTACAATAATATTAAAAAATATATGGTTATTTTCCCACAACTACCATGAATTTTATGTTTTTCCCAGAGTACTACCATGAACTTCATAAATCTGAAAATCTTTTTCATAGTTAACTCCCTAAATGTCATTAACAATGCTTATAAAATGACACTTCTACCCTCTCTCTTATGGGAGACTGACATGTGGGTCCCATGAAGTTACTAGTGGACCCACATGTCTCTCTCTGTGTTTAATATATACTTAATTATCTAAAAAACAAACCTCTCTTAGTTAGGAGAGCAGAAATGAGATGTGTGTCCTTTGTTCAGTAAAAATAACCACGTGGGCCCCCACATGTCATCCCTCTGCTCTTTCTTCATTAATCTCAACATTTGCCTCCTTATTCCCAAAAGGAAAAAAGAAAACCTCTGTTGACCCAAAGGTTGAGATAGCTGACCCAAAGGTTCAATCAACCATATGTTTTGATGATTCCTATCTCATGTAGTTAGATATTAATGACCTCGAAGTTGTGTTTAAGTTTATACATGTTATTTATCGAGAAACAGATTAATTCAAAATCATATTGTGAAGCTCAAGCTCAACCAATATAATTTGAAATATATCTCGTTGAGAATTGGAGCTAAAAGAAGTCAGATTCAATTCAATACATATAATGAAGACTTCAAAATTTTCAAGATAAAGAAGTTTGTATTTTTGTAAGTTCAAGCTTGACACACACACGACTTTTTGTTTGATGGTTAAAGAGTTTTTCAAAGGGTAAAGTTTACACAAAAAACAAATTTGTCAAAACAAGTTTCAATATACTTTTCATTTGATGGAAAATTGATTTTTATATGAATTAAATCTTAAAAATAAGTTTTATCATTTAAAATATATAGTGGAGTGTTTCCATACACATTAGAGCTCAATTACATATCAAGAAACTTAATTTTATATGATTTATGAAGTTGAAATCAATTTTATATAAGTTTTTGAAAAATCAGTTTTTACTGAGGAGCTTTCGACAGTCGATTAGAACGGTCAAAAAAAGATACATAATGTGCACATTTTTGTGTTTTGAGCTGATGAACTTTTGACAGCCTCTGTGTATGATGTCAACAGCGTTTTCAAAGAGCTCAGAAAAATTCAAAACAGACTCACTTTCAACAGCAGTGGTAGTGTTTTTCACTAACTGTCAAAAAAAACTTCCGACAGCTAACAATTAGCCTTCGACTGTTTTTTTCAGAGAACAAAATTATTTTCAGAGTTAATCAAATTTTCAACAATTTTCTCTTTAACTTTTGACAACTTGTTATTAATTGTCGATAGCTTTCTCTTTAACTTTCGACAACTTGTTATTGACTGTAGACAGTGCTTTGCTGTCGATAGACAGTATAAAATTTTCAAAAAACAATCTGAATTTTATAAAATATAGTCGTTTGTTAATGTTGTCTATCGAAAGTCTTGTACTAACTTTTGACAGCTCATTGACTTTCTATGTATGATTTTGTCATTCTTGTTTTGACTTTTGCTATAAATCTAAATTATTTAGCAATATAATCTTGGGTTTTTACAAGTTTTAACAATAATTTTCAAGTGCTAAGTGCTTCCAATCTTCTTGAGTTTTTCACAAAAGTTTTTAGAGCTTTATTCTTTCAATCTCTCTCAATCTCTCACACACACAAACTTGAGCCTTCAAATCTCCTATTATAACTATAAGACTTGTTCTTGAAAAAAATTCTCTGTGATCGGAGTGTGATCACAATTGTTCCTTTTTATTGTGTTGTAAATTTCAAGTGAATGAGGTTGTGAGAAGTCGGTCTTGAAATACACCTAGAGGGGGGTGAATAGGTATTTTGCTAATCAAATGTAATTTTAAAACTATTTATGATGAATTATGCAAACTGTCACTCAAAATAAGAATTTAAGTCGAATTTTCCGTGAAGAACTCTATAACTTCTCTTTGATTCCTCTAGATAATGAGTTGAGGTGCTCAATTGTCTCCTTATTGAGATAAGTATAGATCGGTAATGAAAATGATGGAATGAAAAATGATGGAATGAAAGCAATTATAAAATGCAAGATGAACAATTACACAAGTATGAAAAATGAAAAGTAATAGAGAGTAAGACACAAGCAATCGCAAGCACAAAGGAATTGTTCCGAGGTTCAAACTACCGCTCTACGTTCCCGCTTTCACCACTATGAAGGATTTCACTATTCTCTACGGGATCTTCCATAAAGAGCCTTACACAAAGAAATTACAACTTGGTCTACACAAGACCGGACGCAACTCCACCAACTCAACCTTCTACAAAAGAGGTAGAACAAAGCCAATTGAGATTACAAAGCTCCTGGTGATCCAACAAAATCACAAACACTCTCTTACAACTTTCTGTAGAGTAGAATCTGAAGTGTTACACAAGAAGTTAAGTGAGAGATAAAATTCAGTTAGAAAGAATAGATGAGTTTTAAAACTAACTGAAAATAGCTTTGAAAAGAAAGAACTTAAAGATTGGAAGATAGAAAAAACTTCTCTTTTGAAACAAGCTTGAAAACTTGTATATTTTCTTGTCTAAAATCGAAACCAATGACCCATATATATAGGCAAAGAATAAATATCATTTATAAATCATACTATGTCATTTGGGATGTGTTTAGAAACTTGAAAACCAAAAATTCCAGTTGAAATCCACTAAAAACAAAACAGATTTAAAAACTAGCCGTTATAATCATCTGGCAGGTTGTTGGTCGACCAGCCAGTTAACCGACAACTCATACTAAAAAGAGTCGTGGGCTCCACTCAACCGGGCGGTCGACTGCTCGGCAGTTTAAAATGAAAAACTAATCTGTCAGCCGACCGACCCTAACCGAGAGTTAGGGTCTTTCAGTCGGTCGACCGCAAGGGTTAGCGGACGACCGGTCAATCGACCGACAACGTGCACAAACGTGCACGCCCCTAGCCAAAGACTGACCCGGTCGACTGAGCAGTCGACCGTTTTGGCCTGAAATGGTCAGTCGTCGATCGTTCTGGCCTGAAACAGTTTTCGTATAGATTTTGAATTTCAAACAATTTTATAATATTTTGTATTGGTTTATAGATAATGTAGCAATGTATAGGTGATGAAATACATGTTCTAAATTTGTTATAAAATTTTGAAAAAATTATGAAAAATATATCAAAACCAAACATGCATAATACCAATACTATCAAAACTTGTATTTTTTGAAATCGTGTATTTTATGTGTATAACTTCTTGAGCATCACTACTATATCCTATACTTTAACAAACTAATATCTTACAAGGCTCTAAGTGACTATAAGATCTTCAACCGGGCTTCTCCATTAGCGACGTTGAGCGTTTTGAGCTTTGATCCCGTATTTGAATTTTTTTAGTCTCTAACACCTTCTTTAGAGGAAGAAAACTCCTTGAATCCTTAAAATCCTAAGATAAACTTAAACACTTGAACTTGATTAGTAAAAATAGCCACATGTTTTGTTATCATCAAAATCATAAAACCAGCTGATTGTAATCTTGAGCCAACAGGTCTTGCAGGACCGCATTGTTGTAGGAGTTGAGGCTCCAAAAGTTAATCTAAGAGGGCCCGCCTCCCCCACCTCTCCCTCCTTTCTCCTCCATTATTCGCTAGTGCAATATCCTGCCACTTTTCCACCTTTTTCCCTCCCCCTGCCTCTTCCATTCGCCACCAATGACTCCCTTACCTCGCATTTAGGGGTCAACTAGGTGAGGGTAAAATCATTTAAAAAATAAAAATAAAGAAAATAAACTAAAATAAAGGAAAAAAATAGAAGGCACATGCTCTACACGTGCCAAATAAAGTTTTATATTTCTTTTTTTGGACAAAAGAGCATTCTCATCAAAATTAGTCATGTAACTAGCATGTGGCTACCTCTCAAAAGGTCCTCTAATTGATGGTGGTATTTTGAGAAATTTTGAGACAAGTTTGCGATAGTATCTTAAGATTTGTGAAGTTCATGGTAGTAGAATAAAAGTTCATAGTAGTATTTGGGAAATTAGCCAAAATATATCCCTAAATCCTCACCAAAATTTGAAGTTTTGGTGCAATGGTAGGGGCTTTAAAGATGGTACCAAGCCGTAAATTCAAACCCAATTTCGCACACATCTAAAAATAAATTGAAAGAAAATACTGAATGCGGAGGTTTCGGCCATAAAAAGGGCAACCAGACTTGCAGGGAGTGTTATTCCTTCAACCCTCAACACAACTTTTGAATTCTAAGGGTAATGGCATGGACTTCAAGAATTACAGATCCATATGGAATGATGGTGATAATCATATTTGTTGAACTTGACAACAATTTGAAGTTGGAGGGTCCTCAATATTGCATTGAATTTACATAAATCAATGTTGAATACTTTGACTCATAGGCATTAGGCATGACCATGTACTATTTCCCACTTTTGCAGTGAAGAGTAGGTTTGCATCCATTGGAGGCACAAATTATGGAGTTGACTTGAAGGCACACTTTAGCCCACTAAGGTCAGAAAGTTTTGGGCTAACCAGCAACCATGACTAGCAATTCTTCTCTAGGAAGAAGATAAAAATCTAACACCATAAGAAAAATGCCTTTATAATTTTCCGGATCATAAACTTTATAATTTAAAAGGACAAGAGAGCCTCACACTCGAATTTTCTCCGCCCCTCCCCCCTTTATGTGCTCTTTCCTCTCTGATAGCTTAGCACTGAGTTCGAGGATTTAGAGTAAGAATCTATGTTCTCTCGATTTCAGATCATTATTTTTTTCATATTGCTCCTCAAATGGCAGGGAGATACACCATATGCCATCTCCAGTGAATTTTTCTTGCATGGATTTTCCTCTCCTTCACCGCCTAACTAAAGATTGGCCACAGACATCTTCAGTGAATTTTTCTTGCATGGATTTTCCTCTCCTTCACCGCCTAACTAAAGATTGGCAACAGATTTTAATGTTTTCTAGTAGTGATAACAAGTAGTTTTTGATAAAACTCTAAGAAGATGAAAGTGTTGTTCACCGTCTCTAGTACCACACTTGCAGGTGAAATCACTTATTTAGCCAACACAACTTATTATTGAGTTACCCTAACTTTTACGCAAAATGCATTTCAATTAATACCCACATAATTGTGGCAGTTATAATATGGTTGATGTACAACTCTCAGTTTGTGATGAGAAAACAACTTAAGTCATGGCACGTGTCTCCATTATATGGCTACTTAGTACTTGCCTATCAAACTATAATTTAAACAGATGTGGAAAGAAGTCCTGAAATCAGTAAGAAATCCCATTGAAGTTGCTTTTTAGTTAGTTCAGTACTCCAATACTCAAAAATAGTGTAAACCTCATACATACTGAGCTACATTATAAATCTTTATAAAGTCTGATATAACACAGTTTCTGCATGGAAAACTTCTAGCTTATAGCTAACTTTTGATGAGAGAGGAAATCAGATATAAGTATCAAAGATATATCTATAGCCTTCATCTTGTATTTCACTTTTACCTTTTATGGTTAGTGTTTGTGGATGTTTCATATAGATTTATACATTTTTCCTTAATTAGTAAAGGATTCGGCCTTGAATCCTTCCGGAATGACATAAGTCTATCTCGCTACATGAATCTATCAAAACTAGAATTTAGGCCAAAGTTTTAAGCTAGATGTCAGCATGGAACTTAATTAAGAAAAATGTCATTCCATATATTGTTCTGTGGACAATAGATGAAACGTCTTATCAGAGCTTAACAATCCATTACTGCTGCAAGGATTATGTGATTATAAAGTTCAATAGTAGAAATTTACCTCGAATGAAGTTGTTACAAATGGATGTTTCAAAAAGGAGGGGTGAAGGTTGTTTCATAAAGCAGTTAAAAGAACAGATAACTGATATATTAACCTCTTGGTCAGCCATGCTATAGGATCCAAGTTTCTCTAAGATTTCAGGCACAATTACGGTGTGTCCACAATGATATGAATCAATGTGGCCTAGCATTACAGACAAAGCGTGAAGATACCCACTAGAAAAAAATATGATAATGCCCTCGAGCACCTGGGTGACATAGTTTATCTTTTAAAAGGGTAGTGTCAATAAATTATTCCCATTATTTTAAGATGGTAACTGATTGCGCACAAACTCCATCACTTGTAGGAGGATGCAACATCCGCTGGTTCCTGTGTAACTCGATCACAGTAATAAATTAGCTACCAATTCAAACCACTTAAGCTAGATACCAACTCTGTATTTGTCAATGAAACAAACAATCAACATATGCAGGCAATACTTTTTTTGTGAAGATGCGTCAGATATAATCAAATATACAAAAAGAATGTCTCTCCAAGATCTAACAATTTTTATTAAAGTATAATTTTTATACCAAAAGCATATAAGTAGTAATAATAATAACTAGTAAATACATCTTGGTTTAACATGACACTTCGAAATGTAGAAATTCTGTACCTGGGCCCACCATGATAGTACATTGCAAACCTGCCAATTTGAGGTCTCGATGAAGCTACTAACCGCAGGGACAAGAAATAGTATGATTCCAACAACATTAGCCATTAAGTAAATTATGACGACAATCATATATGGTGACAAGCAGAACTTGTCCAGGTTGCTCGCAGGCTGTTCAGTAGAACAAGCAGAATATGTTTGAGAGGTAGCATAAGAACACGGAAGGGTGATACTCCATGTTGCAGCAAAGAAAAACTTGAACACAAATCTTAGTTTATCATAGTAGTTCATGATGTGCCTTGCTTTCCATGTAAAAGCAATGTCAAGAATCACTGCAGCCATCAATGAAACGATTGAAATTTTGAAATCAATAAAATGTTTACAGCATACTTCTGGATGAGAATTAGAAACATAAAATTGAACTGATAAAGCACACGGAACACAAAAGGATTAATAATTAAGTCAAAATAATATATACATAACAACATCACAGAAGTAGAAATCTAATTAGAAGTTACTAGTTACCAATATAGACAATTACATGTGGTAGTGCAAAATGAAATGCATAGTTTAACCTTCCATGAGTTGGCCCACATCATTGCTTGCACCTCGAAACAAACAACTACACCCCCACCCCCGAACAACAACAACAGCAACGACAATAACAAGAAGAAGAACAACAACAAAAGTGTGTTGAAGAGATTTTCCAAGCAAGTCATCATAAATCAATCAGACAACCATTCATATACTGGATAGTGCTAGTCCAAAAGCACAAAGATAAAGTACGATATTTGAATAGTTAAAATCATTGTTTGAAATTTTGGTACCAGTATCAGTCATAGGGTTTTGGTATCAGAATTAAAATATCGGATGTTTGCTGTCTGTTCTGGCTCATCATATTGGTAATATCGGTATCGTCTCGCTCATACCGGGTCATATCGGCAATATCGGTATCAGGCACATATAACAATATCAAGTGATATTCAAACCTTAGTTAAAACAACATCACATGACCAAAAAAACAGAAATCATCTTTGAAGAATAAAATAACTATGCTTAACAACATCAAACTGTAAAATGTAAATCCCCACTCCCGTGCCAAAGAAAAAAAGAAAGACAACAACACATTTGAACGTGCATGCACACCAATGCAAGCACACAAACATAAATAAGATGAAAATGGAATGAGAGAGGCTTCCATGAAATGTGGAATTGTGAACCATATGCAACTTCTTCTTTAATATTTTTTTTAAAAAAAATCCAAACTTTTCTAGAGCAACCACGTATAAATGTAACAAAATAAAGACAAAACCAAAAGGTTTAACTTTTATAGGACTAAAAACATCAAAACGAATCAAATCATGTGAAATTTTCAACTTCATCTCTTGATTTGGATCTTTCTCTACTCTCTGTGATAAGTGCTTCTTTAGCTCTCCATTGAGACTCTAGCTTTTCATTCAAACTTATGAAAACTTTTCCTTCTAGTATAGAGTTACTTAGGGAAATCACTAATATCTTCAATCTCTTTGGCAAGGAACTAAACAGTAACAAAACCTGTACTCATCATCAAGTACCATGTTCATAGAAGAAAGTTGGTTAAGTGTACTTTAAATTTTATTTAAATGTTCGGCAATAGAGGCCCCATCTTTATAGAGTTGACCAACTTTTTAATTAAGAAAGTTTTGTTAATGGTTAGGATACTATCCGCTTAGGGGTGATGCCTTTATTCGTACCATAAAAATATTACATGTCCAAAATAAGAATAGAAACTACAAAGTAATAGAAAATACTCTAACATTAACTAATATTACAAAAGTAAACTACTCTACCCAGAGGTAGGGGTTTAGGAAGAGGAAGAATAAGAGGAAAGAAAGTGGGCAGAGGCGGAGGCCCAAATGGGCAGGCTACGACACAGATCAAAAATAAAAGAAAGAGAAGTCGGGCAAGGGCTTGATTGGGTTGCAGCTGGAGAGGTGGGTCAGGGTAGGGGGCGGCGAGGTGGGCGAGGCTGTCGGGACTGGAGGGGCAGCAAAGACAAGCTAGGAGGTCGGTGGGAGGCAAGTTCGTGGATGAGTAGCCCTGGGTTCGCAAGCAAGAAAGAAGAGAAGAAAATAATAGGAAAACCCCTATTTTATATAATATTACAAAAGTATAATACTCTACTATATTTATTTTATAGTCTCTCTTAAACTTCTTCCTTATGTGGAAACATGAAGAAATGTAACATCATCCAACCATTGTCAAATGAACCCACAATAGCTTTTCTATCAAGCCTTTTTCTGATCATCGTCGGCCATCATTTCTTTTATGCTTCTAAAAGTGCACATAGATCTTATAATACAACACATTGTCTTTCTACTTTTGCATCATCCAAATATATCCCATTAAGAGTTATCATGCGGCTTGTGATGGACTCCATCATTCACATGACAGCTAATAAATAACCTTAGCTCTGATACCACTTGTGAGGAAAGATGGCAGTATCTCATGTTTATGCAAATAAATAAACAAGACAAGCCACAAATAATACACCGATATTTTGCATGAAAAACTCTTTTAGGAAACGCACGAGATAAACTCTGAGCAATTTCTCACTATCTCAAGAAAAATACAGTCTTCCGAATCTTTCAGAACTCAGAGAATCTATAGAAAATAGAGAGTTGTACAGTTTTATCAAACAATCTTCGAACCTTGTTAAAGAACCAAAGTGTGTAGCAGCAGCACTGACCAAACACCAGGACAATAGTTGCTTGAAGGGAATGTATCTAGAGAACACCACAATATTCAGTTTCTTTCTCAGTATCACTCTCTTCCTTTTATCTCTCTTTTTTCTTCTCTATTTCTCACTCTGTTACTTGGAGTACTTGATGGTCTTGACTCACTTAACCTTTTAACTATGCCACCTAATCATATTCACCTAATCATTCTTTACACTATGCCACCTAATTGCTCTTGGGTTTGGGCTGGATTCTTTAACCATACATTGAAGACTCAGCTGTCCGTCTTCCGAAGTAATTAGGATACCTCCTTTAGGAATTTCGATTAGAGAACACAGCCACCAAGAAAAGAAATAGCGCGAGACAGATATTCCACCTAAATTTTGGCCTCTAATTGTAGCATCATTTTAGTTCTAATGAAACAGAACACAACAAAGACAATTAGCATCTCAAGATTCATTTTAGAATAAGAAGAAAAATAGCACGGAATAATTATGTTTCTGACCTAAATGGCTAACAGAATTTTTTTATTTTGAAGTTCTTTTCGAATCAATTTAAAAGTAAAGAAAATGATTGGCCAAACCTTGTATTAGCTTCAAAACTGCATTTGTTATGAAGATAGTAATAATGTCTTCAAAGACTATCGGGTCAAATACTTGCAGAGGTGTTTCCACACCATGCCAAGCCATAATTATCATTGCCTGAAAAGTGAAACACATAACCAGATTCACATCATTTCACTCGTAGCACCAAAGCAAAAAAAATACGTTTGATTTATTTAAACAACTGGATTAGACCTGGAGGGCTAATAAGAGAAACGTCCACATTCTATCAAAGCTTCTAAAAATATGCCAAAAAGATCGAATTTCAACAAAATTTGTCTTCCCTGGCCACTTCTTCAGAGAAGCCTCACTTGTAGTTACCTGAGAATCACCTCAACAAGTCAAAGAATATAACTCAAAAGAATGTAAACCATGCAAGCTTTTATTTTATCTTAGAACATGTGAAAGAGTTTAGCTTTTATTTAATACATAAATCAGATTAGTGAAAAGATATATCTCAAATAGTACTTTGATGGTGGTTTTCTTTTGATGTTGGTCAAACCAACCAGCATGACATTTTTTTGCAAATATGAAAATGACTTGAAAAAAAGTTGCATCTCTATATTGGTTGGGGGGGGGGGGGGGACAAGGGGAAATAACTTAAAGTGAGGGAACTGATGTTAGAGCTAAACGATTGTCATGGAGCATGCATGATTCCGCTTATTTGCCCTATCGCATGTTATAGTTACAAGTGACTTTAGGTGAAAACAGTGATGAAATTTTATTTAAAATGCATGAATAATACAACACTAGTTTGTATATTAACACAATGTCATACTCAATCATACCTGTTGAGGTTCAAGAGTTAATTGCAGTGGTGTGAAATGAATGAATCGAAATCACCCCACAAAAAAAAAACACCACACCCACACTCAAAGCAACAAAAATACACACACAAAGAGAGTTAGTCTTAGTGAAAGAGAAGAAGAAGAAGAAGAAGAAGAGAAAAAGAACCTATAGGGTCAAAAGAAAGGAAAAAAGGGTAGGGATTTAACTTTCTATGTTAAAGTGGAGCCACTTTCATGAGCCATAATACATAACTAGCAGAACAGGAATACAATGCAACCGTGTAATGAAAAAGCAGTGATGTTAAGAAGCAGTCACTCTGATTTGCTTTAGTGTGATAATGCTACCAATGGAGTACCAGTCCAGATAGCAGGCTCTTTGTTGCAATATGCAACATTAGTTGAAACAGAAATTTTCTTCCAGTATACAAGGATAGTTAAAACAGAGAGAACTGTAATGTCAGTCCTGAAGGCTGTCATGAAGAGTTGAAGTGTGTTGCAACATAAAACTTTAAGGCATGAATGTACTATCTCCTAATCAATAATACTGTATTATTGTTATTAAATATTTTATCTGGCTTTACTTACCATTTTGTTAATTACTTGATCTATAGTTATTATTATTAGATAAACAAATTATTTCTAAGATATTAACATTAGCTTTATTTATTATTGTCATTATCACTTATTAATATTTTTAATTACTGTTACTATTATTATTTGTTATTCTTAGCAACGAGTGTTTCATTATGATTATAATTATTATTGTTATTGTTATGCTTATTTTAATTATTATTAGTAGTATTGTTAACTATTATTATTTTTAATATTATTATTATGTATTGGTATTATTGTTATTAAAGAACGCAAGGGAGACCGAAGAAACATGAATGGAGCTAATACGACAAGATATAGAGGCTAAAGGTCTTAGTGAAGGCATATTACTCGATAGAAATGAGTGGAGAAAGCTGATCCATGTGCCCGATCCGGCATAATTCTCTTTTGGTTCATGTAGCCTACCCTAAATACTTGGGACAAATGGCTTAGTTGTTGGTATTATTGTTATAAATTATTACTACTAGAGTATTATTAGTAGTAGTTTAATTATTATTATTTATTTCTATTGTTACATGGTTAATTATTATTATTATTTATCATCATTGTTATTATTAATATTATTGCTTGGATCATTATTTTCCCTCCTTGATTCTTGTCCCCGTACCTATTTATTTAAACCCAAAACCCACCAACCCAATAGCTTATAACCCAAAACCTGATCCCCATAATCTCATCTTAATTCAAATTCAAATTCTACATTTTAACTACCTAATTCAAATCTTATCTAATCAAATCTTTATTCTAACAAATTAAATCATAAATCTTAACTAATCCTAATCTAAATCCTAACAAAAATCATATTTATCCTAACTTACACAAATTCAAATCTTATTTTCAAAATCATAACCTCAGTTAATTCTATCCTAACTACTAAGTCAAGCAGTTTGAAACTAACTGAAATTCTGATTTTTAAAATCCCTAATATCCTATAAAAAGCCTAAACTGCTACTTTCTCTACCTCAAAAGAAAAATCATGACCCAACTCTCCTCACCTCCTTCTTTCTTTTCTCCTCAAACGGAGCACGAATGAAAAGGAATATCGAAGTGCAGAAATTGAGAAACATGTTAGGAGAGATCAAATCCAAGTAAGTAATCTATCTTCTCACAATTTATTTGATATAAATAGTTTATTAAAAATTATGTCTATACCATGACTATTCATAAATTTTTATATATCAAAACACAACCATAAATCCAACTAAAATACATGTGAGAAAATAACAACCTATAATTTTAATTTACATAATTTTTCAGAATTTTTAAAACAAAGGATAAAAAAGAAGATTTCCGCTAGAAATCCCAGGCCAGACCGACCAGGTCTGGCCAGGGCCTGGCTGGCCTGGCCTTGCTGGGCCAAGGCCGACCTGGCCTGGCCTGGACCAGGCAGCACAGGGCCAGGCCCTGTGCTACTTAAAAAAGAAGGTAATAAAAATTCATGGACCAAGCCTGGGCCTGGCGTGGTCCGGCCTGGGCCTAGCTTGGGCTTGGATTGCTGGATATATAAAAAAAGGAAAGAAAGAATAATTGCATAATAAAATAATCAGATAAAAATAAAAAGAAAAAATGGATAAAAATATAAACAATAGTTTACAATACTTCTACTTTCTATGATAAAAATTTTAGACTAATAACAACATAAATTAATTCAAACCACCCACTTTAAAGCTATTTTTCTTAATGATAAATTCAGACCCGTTAAGTATTTTAATAGTTTAAAGCATATTAAAAATCTAATAAAAAATCAGAAATTGGTTTAAACTAAACCTACTAAATTCATTAGACCAAGAGGACCATATTCTTAACCCCTAAACTAATTAATCAAAATTAAAACTTCTTAAAACTCCCAAGTAAAATATCCTTTTAAAAATTCTAACAATTTATATTTGAATGAACTATGTAAATTTATCAGGACCTTATGATTTCAGTGCTTTGAACTTAGGATCGAGTTCAGATTAGTGTTCTTTTCCTTCAGTTAAACAAAAGTTTTGTGATAAATGATTTTATTTTGTTATGTAATTATACTACTAAAATTTTCTGAGATGATATTTATGAGTATTATTTTCCTTATTCACTATTGTCAGAAATATATATGTGTTACTTGTTTTATTTCATGTGACCATCTGCCTTATTATACCAGTATGATTACCCGTATCATTTCATGAGGTACCACTGAGTGTTCACTTTGATTATATAGCTTATTTGAGTATCATTCAGTATCTTTTCATGTGTTAGTTGTCCAACGTTATTGGCTCAGGACTAGTTATAGTATAACTTTAGACTGTGACTTGTTTCAATTTATAAATTGACTGATCTATTTCATATTTGAGGACAGATAGCATCACTCATGTGTAGTATTTATCGGACAATTATTTGATAAATAAAAACTTATAAAATAATTACATGTTGATTGATTGGTGAGTCGATGATGGATAGATTGTCAGGTATTAGTTTTTTATATGTTTAGTGGTATTTAGAGTACTTGATAGTTCTTGATGTTACCTTATTGATATTGAGCATCATATATATATGGTTGGATCTTAGTATTGTGATATGCGATTATATCACTTCATGTGTAACCGTTTCGATTCAGACTTAGTTGTGATAAATCTTAGAATATAAATTGATTGATCTTGAAGTTGATTGGCTCATAATTAAGATTAAAAATTTATATTTTATGTGGAGTATTTATCAGACTTGATATTCATGTACTTGATGATAAGTTAGATGAGGATTCATTGTATTTTGAGAGTGTATTATATATGAAGTTACCTTATTAAAAGACTGATCTTCTGATACTTAGACTGATATAGACTTAGTTAGAGTTAGAATTGATTGACATGAGGATTGATGTTCGTTTCAGAGGATTTTGATTGGTGTTCTGATGAGATTGATGTAGTTGGATTCGTAGTTGTCGGTATTCCCTATTTTATCTCTGATTATACTGTGTGAGTATTGATATCTTGTTGATGTTAATTATCAGACGTAGAAGCGTCTTAAATTCTATATTGCTTGAGGAGTAAGCGTAGATTGAGTTGACCTGAATTGATGGCATGTATATACATAATTGACTAGTTACTTTGGATTTCTGAAACTTGTGTTTGAACTTAATGGAAGTGAGAGTGTATGATGGTCTTAATTAAGATTGGATAGTGATGATTGGTTGGATATAGATGAGTATGTATTTATATATTGGAACTTAGATATATCGATGACTTTGAGGATCTGAGTTGATTAAATATTTTGCGCGATTATTCTATTTATGCCAACAAGTCATTACTTATTCTGAATATCATGATTTACCTAAAGAACTTGACTGATTATACATGATATTTACCTGATAACTATATTGTCTATGTTATCATAATTGCTGGAAAAATATTGTATACGGTAAAAACACCCTCATGTTATATTTGTTACATATCTTATTGTACCGGTATCCTGTTCACTGACATTATATATCCTGTTATATCGGTATCCTGATTACACATGTTGACGTCGTTACCGTCGCTATCGCCGAGTTGTCCCAGTAATCTAAGTAACATGCACATTAAATAATCTTGATAAACTTATGACATGATATTAAACAACTTACATTGGGATTGAAAAAATTGATAGAGGAGACAGCGTCTCTATTTTGGGTGAACCTAGGATATAGGTTACGCAGTTGAAAGAGGGTTCCACTGTAGGGTTTCCAGGGGGTGACTGACACCCCGTCCTATTTTTGTTCCTATTATACATGTTACATGTTCCTGATTGCTTAGCGGTAGGTCCTGGTTCAGCGCCAGGAGTCTGAGTCGTGATCCCGGGTATGTACGGGACCCACCTAAAGTATGGACAATACCTCCAACTGATCACTTTCAATAACTTAGGAACTTGATTGTCACGTGTGATAGGCGTAGTATGGGATGTGTCTATTACAGGTGGTAATTAGTGTTCGCTGACATAATAATAAACTGTTCATAATGTACTGTGATTGATTATAGACACCTGATACATGCATGATATTATAGACATCTGATTATACTCATGAGCTAATGTACATCTGACTCTAGTATCGACTAACTCTACCCGTCTGATATATAGATTGTGATAGACACCGATTGAATGCCTGATTGGACACATACTCTACTGTGTGCTATCTACATTACTGTTTATTTATTTTATTCATGTCATTTCTTATTTTGGTATATATATATTTTTCTTTATCTGCTCACATGTTATATGCACATGCACTTTTCAGTTTATTCTTATACATTCACTAGGAGTTCTGACTCTCTGAATTTACATATCTAGATCTGTAACTATTTATTGTTGATCAGGTATTTGGAGAGGATTACATGTGTTACGAAGAGATGGAGTCTCTCTTTTCTTGATTATAAGTATTCTTTCTCTTTTATTTATGTTATTTTCTGATTCTATCTATATCGTGTCCAGTTGCTATTTTTCTTTTATTCATCTGCTATCATTATGTTAGATATTTATATATCATATTGTAGTGATATTGATTTATCGTAGTAGATTTTATAGTTTGTTCAGGTTACTTTAGGCTTAGCATATGTGTGTTGAGTATTTTTCTCGCGTTCATACGTCGCCGAACTTTATCGTGACTCCATTTTCGCAAATTGAGAAGCGGGGCGTGACAATGAATCTCACAAGCAAGATTACGGATGTCAAACTTTCTCCTGCACCTGTTCCTACTACCATGCAAGCTAAATAAAATATAGCTTTCATTGTTCTTTCTTAGTTTTCAATAGCCAAGATTACATCCTACTTTTTGGTCTTCAAGGGAACTAATAAGTATCAAGAAAAAGATAAAATAAATACATGAGCCATCAATATATGATATTGCTAGTCCAAGCAATTAGAAAATATTCAAGATAGAATGGAGAAAAGAATGAAGGCCAAAAGGTGCAACTGGTATAATCCTCAAACAGGTGGTGCGTGCGCGCGCGCGCACGTGTAGACAGAGATTGTAGGAAGTAAATTGGTAAAGTAAAAACGTAAGCAAATAGTTAACCAAACTAGTCAAGAGGGACAATATCAAGAATTAACCAATCTGGACTACCAGGCATAAAGGGGTTGGTGCGTGAATGAGAACCAAGGTGCCCTCTTTCATCTAGTAAATGTAAATCGCCCTGGTCAGAGATCTTCTCCAGACATATTTTTAGCATTGTTCTTATTGGAAAAGAAAAACTTTGTTTCAAACTTTTAGCCCAGGCCATGAGTGACTAAACAGAGTCTCTAATGTAAACACATATCTATATTGTGTACACCCACTTGCATAAAATTTTATCAAATATGAATTATCATCGGTATAAATTATGCTCTTTCATATTAATCGGTACCTTAAATAGGTCATGTTTGATTGTAAAAAAATCTCAACCAAGTAGCACAAAGTTTCTGATTTCCATCCTGTTTCTACAATGTTTATGTGCGAGTAACAAAACCAACAGATAGAACACATGTAGACTGCGGGTAGAAACGAAATTCAAATATTATTTTCAGAAGATTAATAAAAGTATTAACTTGACAACAGCTACTGCAAAAGGAAACACACGAGTAAAGGACCACAATTTTCCCATACCTGAGAATTATTCATTCGATCTGCTGGAGGCAATGTACAAAAGAAATCATTGTCCAGGCGCATTGGCCAACCAAGCTTAAAACAATTAAATGACCTACATATGTTAAGAAGTCTTAGGAACTTAACATTAGAGTGCACCAAGTTTGCACTTCAGCATAACTTGTCTAGGAAAAAGAAGAAATTGATGTTACAAACCAGAAAAACTCATTCAGATCATCATAATTCCTCCATGTTGAATGGTCAGCAGTCCCATTTTTGTTTTTCCGGGCTTCCTTGATGAAAGCATAAGAATAAGAATAATAGCATAAGAATACATAAAAGATTGATTTAATAGTATAGAGTTATATTTACTAAAAAAAAAAGTATTGGGTTTTACAGGGATAAAGGACCTCATATATGACCCTGTATAAAGGGGTGACAACATTCTCAAGAAAAGATTCAGATCCACCTCCATATGCTGGTACAACTTTCTCTCCAGTATTTAAGCTGACAGCACCAGTCAGCACTCCATATAACTCATATGCCATCTGACAAAATAAAATTATATATCATTGGGAAGGAAACTTTGTGAAGAAAACTAAGAAACTCTCCACATAAGAAAAGGCCATAGCTCCTTCCAAAAAATATATAAACAACAAAGCTAAGGGGGTATTTAGGATTAGCGCATTCTATCTGTGGTGCTACACTATAGAAGACTAGTATATATAAAGTAGGAATAAAGAAGAAAGTTTAAGCCTTCATCAATATAATTCGTCGACTGAAATAAAAAGAAAACCAGCAAGCATTATAAGCCAAACTAAGGACAACGAAGAAGATTACATGATGAAATATGTAGCACAGGCACTCAGGCATGAGCCGTAAGTTTGAGGCCTCCCCCCAGATAAGAAGATAAAGAGCAATATATAAAATTTTGTATTGTTGTACTTCTTGTTTCACGTATGGCAACCTGGAGCAACAATGAATACAATTAACAGAAATTTCAAAGCATATTCCAATTGGTAAAACCTTTGGAAACAATATAGGAAGAATATAGTTGGAATCACAAAGTGCTGTTTAGCCCATGCGAAATTAAGCATTTAATGATATAGTAGTTAGAAGTCTTACAGAAGGTTGCTTTTTCGGCCCAGAAACTTGCACCAGTTCATATAGTTTCTGAATATTTTCATCATAAGTTCATTCACAGCTCTATCATCAAGCTGACAATAAACAGAACTTTTAGGATTCATCCACAAAACAAATAGTCATGCCTGACTAGTATAAGTTCTATACCTTCAGAATTGATGCAGACTTAGGGCTGTGCCTAACATGTATGTTAGCAAGTAATAAAATTAGATGCTCCCGTTGATTGGTTACATTTCCTTCCTAGAAAAAAAAATTCCATTTCATCAATTCCATACCATTAAATTATGGTATGTAAGAGAATAAAGAGAAACTTAAAAGAGGCAACTGCTTCATCACTGCCATGATTGCTTGCCTGAAAACTGATGAAGATTAATGATACATACAGCTGAAATTTTCTTAATGGTTTACCTGAAAGCCAAACCAGCATTGTAGCCAATCAAGTAAATCAGTATAGGTACATGTTGTCTGATTAGTTTCTGATGATGGCAAACCTCTAACGCTTCGCACAGCTGAAACTGCAGCTTTGATCTGTATTCCAACACAACCAGTTCAATCAAATAACAGATGTACTAAAACTTTACATTGCAGGTCTGAGTTGAAAAGAATTAAGCAAAGTTAAATTGTATTTATCATCCATCAATATGATATCATATCAACTTAAATTGAAATGGTATTTCTATTTCGTTTACACTAAATTTGTAAACATTTAGACTGTTGAATCAGTAAATATTTAGGGAAAAAAAAAAGTGGCTTGAAAATCTTCTGAGATCGTATATAACCTCGGGAAGGAGCATTATTGCTTGCTGACTACCTCCGGGATCAAGTGGAAGAATGTTGAATGGATGATATGATCCTGGCCTTTCTTCAATATGCACGCCAGCAGCTAGGACCTGCAAATAAGACAAAACAGAATTAAGAGAAAAAGAATGGTCGCTGCAGCACATGTAGAGAACTCAAAGAGATTCAAGAACGCTTATTGTAAATTGTGGAGGATAAAAACAAGTCAGTAACCTCAGGACCAGCTCCAGACAGAACAGCTTTCATTACTTCAGACAGAACAAATATGATTTCATGTGCATTCATCAACTTCTTTCTGCAAATGAATTCAATTTAGAGCCAAACAAATGCACATGCTGAAATTGAAAATCATAGAATTAAGTTTTAGCATGATGTAAGGATTTAAATGCATTTCATGAACAATGCAGTGAATAATACTGTTGAAACATTGCAAGCACACATATATATTTCACATAAAACTCATACTTGTGGTAGAAGGATTGCAATTCTCGAGCATCACTTTTTTCCTTTCTCTTCCTAGTGGTGGCTTCGTCATCCTATCATCATGCAAGTGATGAAAATCATTGAGAAATCAAAGATTAAGAGAGATATCACAAATAGAATATCAAAATAAAAGGGTTAATAAATTATTAATATTCAACATTTCTCAGGTTGTGAAAACAAGAAATTTCATGAAGACTGTCATAAGTAACACGTAAAGTATTGAAGGGATAAAGGGTATAAGAGAAAAGGTTTAAAAGGGAAGAAAAGATGGAAATTGTACTCTACAAGATTCAGGGAATATTTCTCCAAAAGAAAAGGAGGGAAAAGATTCTGGCAATATTGGACGAGAAGTATTGCACACTATACAGTTTGATAGCTTGAGGTTGATATAGTGCAACATTAATTCAGTGCTTTATGTATTAACGACAAAACTCATTAGTAAATAAAGGTTTTTGACCTTTCTCACTATAATGTCGCACACTATATGGTTGATGGACTATCATTCAACTTCCAAAGGTTTTTGACACTATAAAGTTTATTTGCTAATGGATTTTGACCTTTTTCCACAATAGTATTGCACACTATACAGTTTGATAGCTCAAGATTAATATAGTGCATAACTTTGTCAACCTATCCTATTATTTCTGGTGTTACAATATCCAATATTATACGACATACTTTTGATAGAATATTATTTTTTTCAAACTAGTCCGACAGTTTAATCATGTCTTAACAGTTGAAACCTGATTGATTTGAAGTTGCATGTGAGGCCTGGATAAATGGGAACTAGATCTTCGTATTTTGCGCATTTGAATCAAAGAGAGTTTATTTAAGTCACTGCAGTTCTTCCCTTAGAGAGAAACTGAGGAAACTGTGAGAGCTAGGAGTTTCCAATCTGAAGCTGGAAAACGATCCCTGGGGTGAAGTCGGTGGATAGATGAGAAAGCCTATGGTTCGTCATGGATCTGAGAGACGCAATAATTGTCCCTCTTTCTAAGTGTGGTTTCTTTATGTTTTACTAGGTCTTTAATGTTAGCAAGTTTGCTTTGAAACTTTGATGTCAGTGCTCTCATAGTCAAGTACTTTATTGTATGACTGAAAATAAACTTCTGCTAGAGGACCTAGTCGTAGAAACAATCTTGCATGATTGGTGCTGGGGGGATTTTCAGTCTACTCTGGGCTCAAACCATTTCATAAAGAAAAGATCATGATAGAATGCAAACAGTAAATTATACTTATAAAGATATTAACATTTCGTCATTGACTCTTAATGTCTCACATGGGATTAAATTATTTCAGTAAACAATTTTAACATCAAAATAGTGGTACCCATTGTTCATTCCGGTGTGGTCAGGGTTGCATCTGAGATTAGCCACTCTGAACCTCAAATGACAAAGATGTATGTCATGAGTGCATAGACAATGGTGCAGTCAAGCACCCTTTTGACAGTATTTACTTAATTCACATGTTTCCTAACTGGTTAAGACACATTTAACCCAAAATTTGTGACCAAAGACTTTCTTGGCAGTTGAATTATATCTAAAAGATCTGAGACAGAAAGGCTTAAGCAATAAGCACCTGCTCAAGGCGTTGAAGAAGAGAAGTTTTAAATTGCCGAACACCACGTCCAGTTGAATGAGGATCCATTATGTGTGCCCTTTCAAAAGCATGGAAACGGCCTGACAGAGAAATTTAGTTACAAATAGCATCATAAAACTACTATATAAAAAGGATTTACTTTTCAATGACTACTGTATAATAAGCTTTAATAATAAAGTTCATCCTGATGTGCAACTAGACTAGCCTAACAGGTATGGAATCACCATGAGACAATAGATTCCTTTTACCGCTTTACATAAACATAGGTATATGAAAAGATAATTTTCAACATCATTCACATTAAGTTCAGTGCAAAACAAGTTGTTATAGCTATACAGGGGTAGAGGTTTGCATAATTGTATGAATATCAACATTTAAGGTTGTCAAGAATAAATCACTCACATTATAGCTTTAGAAAGAGAAAGTTTCAACATGGGAATTTCTAAGTATATATGTGAGGAAACCCGGTACTTCAAGCAAAAAAAAGATTGAAAAAAACATATGACAATCTATTTGTTTTTTCTAAAATGGAAACCATAAGATTTAATTTCAGTAACCTTCAGTGATATACAAGCATCCAAAGCACCAAATTTCCTGCTAATGATTGGTGTATCACTCTTTAGTTCTTCAAGTTCAGTCCAGTGTGAAGGTGAAGTTACTTTGTATATAAAAAATAATATACTAAAGACCACTTAGATGACATACTTTTTTCAAACTATGTGTTTATAATGTTACAGATCGCCGCTTATTATAAACACGAAACCCCTATATAGAAACAAGGAAATCTCATATAAATCTCCCATCACAATGTGATTGCACATCCCAAATTCTAAGAAGTGCAAACAAGAACAATGTATCGTGTGTCTCCATTATATACACACATTCTCTAGACATTAATTTGGTAACTCATTTTACCTCGTTTTGTAACAAATTTCAAATCTTTTCTTCACTTTGCCCAATTGCATAACTACCCTGAGCTTAATTAAAGTGTGATAAAAACCCTAGCTTTCTTACAGAGATATGCGACACGAGGAGACTCGCTTTCGATCTGGTTGGCTACACGGAGGAAGGGCCGGACCTCAGAGACGAGGGTCTGGGGGAGCTTCTCACTATCAAAGGGCTCCACCGGAGCCGCCCTGGGCGGCGCCGGTGGCGGTGGCGGCGGCGGCCTCGTCGAGGAGCTGGGCTGGTCCGCGGGCACGATCTCGTCCATGGCAAGCTGGGATCTTGTGAGGGTGATATGATCATGGGGGTATTTCTAGCTGAGATGGCCATGGCTTTTGTTAAGGGGAGAAAAGATTGAAACTTTGGTTGATTTTTGTCTTCTCCTGCTTTTTGGGGGGGACGAATTGCTTTTGCTTTTGCTTTCTTTAATTTTATTAGGGTTTCTGTGAGAGCTTTTGCTGATGGAAGGCGGGGGAAGGGGAAGAGAGAGGGGGGGCTGGGGACACAGGAGAGGAGTAGTGGTTGCTGAATGTGGGGGGAAAGAGAGAGGCAACGGCTTTTTGAACTCCACTTTGTGTTTTCCTTTTTCCTTTTTTTTTAATTAATTAATAACCTCTCTCGCTCGATCAAAATTCTCAAATGTAAATGTGCGTATGTGTATGGTAATTGTACTCATCAAGACATTAATATAAAAAGTATTGGGGTCAAATGATTCATCTCTGTTTGAAGGACAAGAATAATCATTTGTCGTCATCAATTAATTTTTTTTTTCTTTTTCTTTTCCTTTCCGTATGATCAGTATCAATTGATTCAACTCATAAAACTATCATCACCTTCGTTGTGAATCAGTATCCATCAAAATCTCATCCATTTCCCAAATGGTTCGCATGGAGGGCATGTTTGTTTCGCCGCAAAACGCAAGTCGTAAAACTTCTTTTCCATTTTCCGTTGTTTGTTTCGGTGAAAAACAAGTTGCAAAATGCAACTCTTCTTTTCCCACTTGCAGCTGCTACAGTTAAATTTGTGGTCATGTAAATCTCACTTTTACACTTATATTTTCCTACTTGCAGTTGCTACAGTTAATTTTTTGGTCATGTTACTCTCACTTGTAGTACACTTACAGTTCAAAACAGTTACTTGATAATCAATATATAATTTAATATTATTAATATTTAATATTTTAAATAGTGTTCAATTTCTTATTTAATTATTTAATTATTTTATATTTTTAATCTTTAATTTTTTTATTATTTTTAATATTGTTTTAATATTTAATATTTTACTATTTTAATTTACTATTTTATTTAATACTTTATTATTTTATTAATACTTATTTCATTTTTATTATTTTATTTAGAGTTAATATTTTATTAATATAACAATATTATACTTTAATATAAAATTACTATATATTTAATTATTTATTTTTTAATATAAAAAATTACTTTATTAATATCATAATATATTTTATTATTATATTAATATTTTATTATGTTAATATTGTAATAATAATTGAGTATAATAATACTATAATAATAATTTATTATTAAATTATAATTATATTTTACTTTGTTAATTTAGATTTCTATAATATTACAATAATATTATAATAATTTTCAAGTATTTTTAATATTATAATATTATAACTATTTTATTATTTTTGTAAGATTTTTTAATATTTATATTTTATTAGTATTCTTAAAATTTTATTAATGTTCTTTAGATTTTCTTAAAATTTTATATTATTTATTTAGTTAATATTTTAGTAATATTTTACTATTTATGCTAATATTTTATTAATATTATTGTTATAAATAAAATATAAAGATTATTAATTTTTATCTCAAATTTATTAATACAATTTAATTTGCAATAGTAGATTTAATTTAATAGTATTTATAATTTTAAATCACTGCTACAGTTAATTTTGTGGTCAACTTTTCCACTTACACTTTTACATTACTAACCAAACACCGTAAAACACAATATACTTTACCATTTACACTTTCACTTTATCAACCAAACACCGTAAAACACAATATACTTTTCCATTTACACTTCACTTTATCAACCAAACACCGTAAAACACATATATTTTCTCTGCTACAGTTCATTTTTTCCATTCTCATTTTACGTTTTGCAACGAAACAAACAGGCCCGTACTCTTAAAACTCTTAATGTTGAACTCCTAATTACTCATACACATGTAGTCGTCTGAGAAAAGATAATTGTCTTTATTTTTTATCGGATTTGGACCGTGGAATCTAATGAAAGAGACAAAAAAAAACAAAAAATATATTTTCCTGAATATTTTGTTTCGAACAGTGGTATTCTTGTTACGAGAGGATCAAATTCTACAATGTATATGGTCATTGTGGTGGATTAAGTTCTGCCACAAGCAATTGGACGCACTCGATGGTACATGTCAGAGTACATAGAGAAAGAAGACGTATTTCAAGTCAGGAGCACCAGTGTGGTGCCTTCCTAAGACCCTCAGCCTGAGAATCAGTAAATGGTAGGAAAGGAGGAGTGGGCAGAGGGAAACTGTCGGTGTATTGTAGTGGCGGACTAGCAGAGGAAAACTGCTAGTGTAGTGTGGTATGTCCTCTGAGGTTTAAGTAAGCGACTTACCTGACAAAAGCGGTGAGTGAATGCAGATCTCAACTGATCAGTTTGAATCTGCTGATCTTCATAGCCATCTGGTTCAAGTCTCAGTAGTTCGGTTTGACGCATGGGAGGGTCACTCATCATTATTCCCAACTATTTGATGAGTTGTAGGATCGTTACAGGGTCCTGGCCGATTAGAGAGATAAGAGCACTTAACCACCTTTGCGATCCATTTACCGATTAGGGAGATAAGGGTACTTAACCACCTTCGCGATCCATTTCGATCTGTCGCTGAATGGAAGGAGTTGTTGCCATGTGGCTGGATGCTTGGATTGGAGTAGGAGTGCCTTCGAGGGGCTGCATGGCTTCAGGCTGTAGACGTGGAATTAGGCTTGTCAATGAGTCGGGTTCAGGGTGGGTACGGATAGTATCAAACCCGAACCCATTTACTTAAGAGGGTATCATACCCGCCCCTTTACCCCCAGGTCCAGAAGGTGGGTGCACATACCTGGACCCGCTGTACCTGTGGGTCCAGACCCTTTACCTATACTCGATCTGAGCAAGGGAGAGGGCGTCGCAAAAGATCAACTCAACCGATCCACCAATCGATCCACGAGAGAGAGAGAGAGAGAGAGAGAGAGAGAGATTTGTGACCCTCAAGCAAACCCACCCCCTCTAAAGCGAAGCTTAAACTGCAAGACAGTGAAACACGAAACACAACTCCCCAATTCAATTCACTAATAATCTCTCCCAATTCAATTCACTTCATCTCAATTCAAATCAATTCCCCCAACCTCCAGCAGAGAGATCAAAGAAATCAAAATGCTCATCCAAGATCATCCCGCCGCCCCTAAACCTTCTTTAAACCACCGCCACCATCGAGACACCAACAACGGTGATGAGATTGAGAGCCCGAGCAACAAGATGAGCAGAAGCTAGATCCTAGATTTCTCCTCCTAGACCTCCGAGAACTCTTCCAAAATCGTTATCATGCATCTCCCTCTCTTCCTCATCACCATTATCGTTCTCTTCCTTTTCCCCCTTCCTCCTTTTTCTTAATTACAAACAAATACACACATCAACAGATCTTTTATTCTGTTCAAGGCAAGGCAAAGATTTTCCCTTTTTTTTTCCCCTCTTTTTGGGTTTTAGGTGTTGAGGGAGGCCAAGAGAGTGAGAGGGAGGCGACAAGGAGAGGGGAGCTGAAGCTTAGATCTAGATCTAGAGTTTTAATTCTCAAAGCATATATTTACATTTAGGTGTTGAAACGAGTAATCAGTTTTTGTTCAAGTAAAATTAGACCTGACTCATTTACTAAACGGGTGTACAGGTTAACGGTGTGTAGGTCCGGGACCAGAACAATCTTTCCCGTACCCGCTGGTCGGATCCGGGTTGGATCCAGGTCCAGACCCGACCCGTTGACAGGCCTACAGGGGATGTCTTCAGAGAGGGAGTGATAGAGGCTTTGGAACGTGTTCCGGGCACGATCGATGGAGATAGAAGGATCAGAGCGCCTAGATTCAGATTTTCTGTGTTTTTTTTTCAAAAATGTAAAACAGATGTAAAGAATTTTTATTGTATTACTTCTCATTGAAAGGAACATAATAAATATAATGAAATATTTTTGAATGAAAATGGTTATGTTCGGATCTTGCTTGGTTTGTTTTAACCGTAGGCTTTTGAAACTATATGATCATGCCTCTCCGGAACTTTGATCTCTATCTCTGGTATGGTCATTTGAGTATAGAGTATCTTAGAGAGTTTGTTATGTTATTTCCGAGTAGGGGTGATTCCATCAGTGGTACCCACAAACTTTAGACTCCAACTGGGTGAGCCCAGCAGCAAAGTTTGGTCCGCAGTCATCGCTGAATGAGGGTAAGACCCATCATCAGAGCGAAGGTTTCTGGACTCCAAGTGGGGTGAAACCCATCAACAAAGTGGGTTCGTAGTCATCTCCGAATAGGGGGTGAGACCAACAGCAGAGCGATGAACTCTGTAGGACTCTGAGTGGGGGTGAGACCTATTAACAGAGTGGGTCAGCAGTCGTCTTCAAGTGGGGTAACACCCATTAGTGGAGCGACACTATTTGATTCTGAGTGGGGGTGAGACCCATTAAGAGATTGGGTTCATGGTCATCTCTGAGTGGGGGTGAGACCATCAGTGGAGTGGTGAACCGGACAAGACTCTAAGTGGGGGTAAATCCATCAACAGAGTGGGTCTGCAGCTGTCTTCGAGTGGGGATAAGATCCATCAACAGAGCGACGGACTTTGAATTCTGAGTGGGGCTGAGACCCATCAGCGGATTGGGTTCGCGGTTATGTCCGGAGGGTGAGACCTATAAGCGGAGCGGTGAACCCAACAGGACTCTGAGTGGGGATGAGACCCATCAATAGAATGGGTCTGCAGTCGTCTCTGAGTAGGGGTAAGACCCATCAATGGAGCGAAGGAGTTTGGATTCCGAGTATGGGTAAGACCCATCAGCGAATTGGGTTCACGATCATCTCCAAGTGGGGGTGAGACCATCAGCAGAGCGACAGAACCGGTAAGACTTTAAGTGGTGTGAGACCCATCAATATAGTGGGTTTGTAGTAGTCTTCAGGGGTGGGGAAGACCCATCAGCGGAGCATACGAGCACTGGGCTCCGATTAGGGATGAGACCCATCAGCAGAGTGGCGAACTTGGTGGGATTCTGAGAGGGGATAATCCAGCAGCAGAGTGAGCTAAAATGGTTCAGAGCAAAAATGTAATTTTATTTAATGATTGAAATAAAATACATGGAATTAATAGATATACGGGGGTGTTACCGGTGGAGGTACTTCCCTATTTTATAGAGGGATCAGATTATTCAATAGCCTTATACTAAGCGACATGTGTTGGGGTTGGGTAGGAGGCAGAGCGCTCGGCTGCCTTGCCTTAGAGGCTACTCTGAGGGTAAGAATGTACATACAAGTTCTTTCAAGTACTTTCAAAAACTTCGACAGTAGATGATCTGATGCCCCTTACTGTTACGGTAAGAAATATCCACTTCGGAGAGTGCGGGGTCGTATTGGATTGGCTTCGGCACCTTTACCCACGGCTGGTCCTTGTTGGCATTGAAAACTTTGTTGATAGGGAGCCTCAGCGGAGTGAAGTGATCTTCTCTCTTGAAGGCTTGGAACAGATTCGGTGAGAGAACCGAGAACTCCAGTCTTTTATAGGCCCTCGATTCGAGTGACCGACATTGGTCGGAGTCTCGTTTTATGGCTTTGGCTTCTTGCCGTCGTTGTCGCATTTGAGAGAGTGGTTGGTGGATCTCTTCATCGTTTCCTGCAACTAGATATAAGGCTGGGCTTGGATAGAACTTCGCTTATTCGAGTGACATCGTACTTCAATAGTTATTTGTACAGAGATGAGAGACCTACAGTCCATTAATGAACGCGAGTGCAGAGACATCTTTACCGCAATTGGGGATCTTGGCGAGCTGATCTGGAAATAGCCATGTGCAATTTGAGGTTGTCGCCCTGTCGCATTTTGATGATGAGGAGGTGATAGTTATTCTTCTTGTATTCCCGGCGAGAGACGTATAAGGTGAGGAATGCCTCGGTTACCTCCTCAAAATTTTGAAGTGAACGAGGGGGCGGAGAATAAAACCAATCCGAGGGCACAAAATTCAGGCTAGAGGGAAAGGTTGGGCAAAAGAGCGGTCATTGCGAGAGTAAACCACCATTTTGTCTTGAAAATGCCTAATATATTGGATTGGGTTGCTGGCTATGGAGTAGTAGTTGAAAGTCAGAGTCATGAACTTTTTCGGGAATTCACGTTCTAGAATCACTTCAGAAAGAGAAGAATCGAAGGCCTTGGCACTGGTCTGCTTTGGTCCGCTATGGAGTTGCACCTTCACTTCTTTAATCCGCCTTTGAACTAGCTCGTCAAGGGTTCGGATGTTAGGAAACTCCTCGATCCTTCCCTGAGTCCGGTTGTGCTGAACTCTCGCTTGGAAATAAGGCGAATCAGCTTTGTTGCCAGAGCGCTCTTCGTGCAGGGGAGAAGTTAGTCTCGGCCACCTCAAGTTCATGATGGGCCTATTGCCTCGAGTCTCCCTGGCCCCAATTCATTCTCTGCCTGCGTCTGGACCTGGGTTCTTTGGAGGATGGCGATTTGCACTTGGAGTTAGTCGTTGTGTTGTTTCAACGCCTCCTGCTCTCAGGCGCGTTATCGCGGTCGAGGCCGCTTGCTTTCGATCGCGATCTTATTGAGCTTGCTACTCCTTCATTCTGTTTCTTCATGTCAGCGAGTAACTGGAGGATCTGACCTTCGTATAGTGGCAGCACTGGGGCGCTGGTGGCTATCCTCTGAGATGAGGAGGAGACATTGTCTTCTACGAGGCAATCACGATAGATGGGTTGTAGGGGATCCGTGCCCCCGACGATGGTATTGGTATTGCGTTTGGACGAGGTGCCGTTGTTGGTGATTGTTTGTTTCTTCAGAGCCATCGACATTAGGGGAGATGCTTTTTAGAGAAACGTTCCGCTTTGGATTGGATGGAAGAAAAATCTCGTGTTGACTCAAACTCTCAATGAAAGCACCAATTTGTGGTGGATAAAATTTCACCACAAGCAATTAGACGCCCCGATGGTACCAGTAAGAGCATACAGAGAAAGAAGATACATTTCAGGTCTGAAGTACTGATATAGTGTCGGCCTAGGATGTGAGAATCAATAGGTGGTAGGGGAGGACAGGACAGAGGGAAAACTACTGGTATATTATAGTGGTGGACTAGCAGAGAAAAACTGCTAGCGTGGTGTGGTATGTGCTCTGAGATTTAGGGAAGCGACCTCCTTCTCATTGGAGAAAGAGGTGTATTCATACCTGACAGAGGCGGTGGAGTGGATGCGGATCTCAATTGATCAATTTGAATCTGCTGATCTTCGTAACCGCCTAGGTTGAATCTCGGTAGCTGGGATTAACCTGCTGGAAGGTTACCCATCGTTATCTCCAACTGTTGGATGAGCTGTAGGATTGTTAAAGGGTCCTGAACAAGCAGGGAGATAAGGGCGCTTAATCGCCTTAGCGATTTGCGTGGTCCTTTTTGATGTGCCGATGGATGGTAGGAGTTGTTGTCACGTGGCGGAACTCTTGGATTAGAGGAATGCCTTCGAGAGGCTGCATGGCTTCAGATCCGTAGACATAGGATGTCTTCTGAGAGGAAGCGATAGAGGATTTGGAACGGGTTCCCGGGACGTGTCGTGATCCTAACAGGGGTCAAATTTTGACCACTGTAACCATAATATTAGTTGTCTATTTAAGGGCCCAAGATGAGCCATTTTCACTATAAATTTAGAATTTTTTTTTTATTTTTATTTACTTATTTTTTTACTACTACTTTGACAAGATAAAGTAGTGGACGATCATCTTCTCATTTGATTTGTCTATACAGTTACAATATAAACCTTCTAAATATTAGAAATATCGACCCTCATATTTGTTTGGATATTGATTGTAACCCTATGGATGTTGCATATCGGAAAATAGTTGTCAAATCGTTGTTGCAAAGGTGAGAAGATCCAACATGAACGTCTTATATGAGAAAGAACATCCAATACACTATCAAACTACAATAATGCAAACCTCAATGAAAAGAACGTTGCCATGAACTTCTAAATTTGGGAACTTTCCAGCTCCCCCACCTTGAGGTGTACATGAGAAGAGAGAATTGCTGCTTTTGAGGAAAGATTTTGAGGGGAGGTGGACAAAAGGAAGAAGATGGCTTTATGTCCTTGACCCATTAGTTGTATGTTAATATTGTACACCAAGAAAGCTAGGAATCTTTGAAATGATCCCATCATGAGAGAGTAGCACTTTGAACCTAGCTGGTGTCTTTTGTGTCTGCCTGCCAACCCAATCCCACTTGCTTAGTGATGAAGTTGTGGTGCTTCTCTTTTTCTTGAGAGCTCCATGTAGCCTTGCTTTGCTTTGCCTTGCCATGAATCCTTTTCATTTCAAGCATGCATGCACTTCACATGGTGTGGAGATTGGAGAGCAAGGAAAAGGAGGTTACAGTGGCCTTTTCTTTTGAGAAGAGGACAAGGAAATGGTGATTGTCCTGTTGTTGATTACTTGGAAAGTAGTCTATTTCTTGTCATACCTCTTTTTTTTTTTTAGTATAAACAGCGAAACTGTATAGGTCCTTACTTTCATTAAAGCTTTTTTAATAAAAACATTCATATATGCATGTCATACATGATAGCAAATCCTCTTAAATAAGTAACATTGCACATGCAGGTGATGGAGGAGTAAAAATAAAAATACAGAGAGATGATTAAAGAGAATAGTCAACAACATCGGATCTTCCATGATAAAAAATACATGCTACACCTGTAGCAAAAGTCATGATACTTGTATTTGAGATCCTTGGGATACTTGTATTTGAGCTTTATCACCTAAACTACTTCCCACATCTTGACTCTTGATTATTAGTCACAATAAATGACAATGCAAAAAGATTAGTGGCTCAAATTTAAACAAAGGGAGGTGAACAAATGAACTCTTATCTAAATTATTCAATGTTTAAAAAGTTCATGATGGCTCGTGAAAGCTGATTTTGGTTCGTAGAGGCTCGATTTGATTCATGTGTTGAGTATGAATGGGGTTTTCTATGCTTGTTGGGTGCCTTTCAGTGGCGTACGCAGAATTTTTACTAAGTGGGGGCGAAAACATTTTGAA
This sequence comes from Agave tequilana, assembly GCA_038442645.1. NCBI lineage: Eukaryota > Viridiplantae > Streptophyta > Magnoliopsida > Asparagales > Asparagaceae > Agave > Agave tequilana. Next base: position 5,758 of record JAVJIF010019821.1, on the reverse strand, counting down.
CTAAAATTCAAAATTTATAAAAATCAAACAACATATTCCAAGTTTGATATTACAAAAAAAAAAAAAAAAAGAGGGGCTCCCATTCAAGACAACATATCTCACTCTAAATTATAATGCTCCCCTTCGAGGAGCCATATTCTAAAATCGTTGAATGATTGATTCATTATCAATGTTGTCAAATATGTCTTTTTCAATATATGTCACCAAGCAATCATTCATCAACTCATCACCCATTCTATTACGCAGTGAATTCTTAATAAACTTCATTGCAGAGAGGTTGTGAGAGTTCTCAATCCCCAGAGGAGAGACTGAGAATCTGTCATTAGGAGAAACTAGAGGATTTTTTTTGTGGAGATCAGGAGAAATGATCCAAGTTGGATTTTTTGCTTAGTTAACCCAACTCCAGTGGGGGCGACCGCATACGCTCGCCCCCACCTGCGTCCGCCACTGGTGCCTTTTACTTATAACATAAGTTTATAAGTCTCCATTATAAAGTAAAATTAGCAGCCTACTAAACTAATGCAACTTCGAGATGGACTAGCCTCATTTCGGAACCGAATTCTTCATACTCAAATACAACCTTACGATATTTGAATGTAAGATTCACTCTGTTAAAGTTGATCTACATTAATTCAAGTAACTAAAGATAAAAAATGGTGTATTTGAATATTTTTTACCCATCCATTAAGTAGGTGCAAAATAGATGACCAAAACAGCGAATTGATTAATTTAATGGTGTAGAATATTTGAAATCTAACAAAAATTGGTGTATGAGGGTTTTTAAGTATTTAGATCATGATGAAATGATCAGATCGAGAATTTGTACGGCTAAAGACATAGATCTAAGCAATATGCTATATTCGGCCGTTCATTTTTCACATACTTGATGAATAGACAAAAGGTATTAAAAGTACATGATTTTTGATTTTTAAGCACTTGAGATAATGTACGTCAACTTAATCGAAATAGATCTTGCATTCGGATGTCGTAGAATTTTAGTCACTTGAAATAATATAAGTCAACTTCAACAGAATGGATCTTGCATTCGGATGTCGTAGAGTTGTATTTAAGTGGGAAGAATTTGGCCTCGAATACTTCTGAAATGACACAAAATCTATCTCAATTATGAGTCACACTCATATACTAAAGTAATATTAGTTCATGGATGATCTCTTAGAATGTAACACCCCGCTCCCGGAATACGTACTTAGTTGCGTATTCGTATTTTTCGATCGTATTTTTTGATTTACTTCCTGTATTTGTTTTGTATAATGAGTTATTTATATGAACGTTTTGTCATGGATTCAGATTCGTGAACTCGGAGTCAGCCCTAGTCTGAACCGGGAGCCCGATCCTAGAGTATAGCTCGATTTGGTCTTTCTGCTATTCTGATTTGACCGATTTCAGTTTCAAATATTGTTTTTCAATATTCTAGATTTTTTATGATTTTTCAGAATTTTCCTGAATTAGGTTGTAAATCTTCAAAACCGGGGTCGACCAATAATACCGCTGCTCGATTCTCGGATTTTTAATTTACAAATAGAGTTGAAATTCTAGAAATGGTTTTCTTGTAACTTCTTAAAATTACATTTTCTATCTAAATACTTTTTCCGAGAATTTTCTAAATTTATCAAAATTCCCTTGGATTTGGTGTCGGCCAGTATCACTGGTTGATTCCAGAAATTTTAGCTTACAATTGGAATCAAATTTCTAAATTCCACTTTCATATTCCTCTTAGAATATATTTTCTCCTTTTAGGCATTTCTGAGATTTTTCAGATTTTATCAAATTCCGGCTGACCCAGTATAGACCGGTATTGACTGTTAACTTCAGGATTTTTATTTTGAAAATGGGATTGAATTTCTAAAAATCGATTTCATAAAAAATCTTTATATAATATTTATCATTTTGAGAATTTTTGGGAAGTTTTTCAAACTACTTCATTTTTGGACTTTTCTGGATTTTTCGGTGTTTTTCCAGATACCGGAATTTTATCCAGATATTTTACTTTCTCTTTTCTCAATTTTCTCTCTCCTCGCTAGATGCGAGTTTCACCAACCTGAGTTCAATATTTAATGCAGGGATACACTTCGTACTGCATTTAATGTTTGTCCTGCAAGATCAATTCTGAACCATGCTTTTTTGTCTTTTCTGTCAAACGCAAATCTCACGCTTTCTCCTAGACGCGGATTTTATCTCCGCGTCTAACTTGGTTGCCTAGACGCAGGCTTCCTTAAATGGAGACGCAAGTCCCATTTGTGAAAGCCTCTTTTATTTTGATAGGATGGCAACATTATAATAATCATATTCCCTTATATAAACACCCCCACTTTCTTTCTCTCTCTTTCATTATTCTTTCTTTCCTTCTTCATCTCCAACAGCCAACGAAAATGGCAGTCCAAAAACAGCCCTTGCCTTCCTTTGGCCGGTCATGCTCCACCATTCCAACCTCCATTTTCACCACCAACTCTTCCACCTTTTTCTCCTCCATCTCCTCCTCCATTCTAACAACAACAACAACCATAACACCATTTACAATATCATCTCCTTCCTCCATTATCCACCAAAATAATCCATTTTCACCACCACTTTCTCCACCATCTCCACCACCATATACTCCACCTTGGCCACCAACGACCATGCCATCTTCCTCTCCTCGTCGTGCTCTTTCCGACGAGCTATTGCTTCAATCTCCGAAACTCCTTTTGCAAAACTTCAAAAATCTAAAATGAACTATACTTGCACCCCACTTGATGACTTGGGCTTGGAGCCTTGGCCGCCTTCCCCGGCCAACTCCGGCCAACTCCGGCCGCCGCCGGTGACCGCCGGCCATCGCCGGCCATCATCCCCTCTTCCCTTCTTTTCTTTCCTTTCTTTCTTTCTTTTCTTCCTTTCTTTCCTTCTTTCTTTCTTCTTCTTTTCCTTGTTTTTCCTTTCTTTCTCTGATTCTCTGCATCTCTCTCAGTCTTTCCCTGCGTCTCCCTCTCACATCTCCCTGTCTCCCTTTTTCTCTCTAAAAGTTACTGACGAGGATCTCACCTCCGCGTCCAAGCAATTCCTTAACGCGAATCTTCGCGTTCTTGACATTGTATAACACGGCCTTCGCGTTCTTGCATCGACACGACGCGGAGCCCATGCCCGCGTCTGTGTCCTTCTCGTGTCAACACGACGCGGAGCTCATGCCCGCGTCTGTGTTCTTCTCATGATTATCGCGACGCGGAACCCACGTTCGTGCCCGCGTTCTTCTCGTATTATAACTTGAACACGGGTCTCGAACCTCGCATTTGTGGCATCTACGCGACGCGACTCCCGCATCTCGACCCCCGCGTCTCACTCTCAAACTCGCGCCCCCTGTACACACTCTCTCTCCCTGTACTCTCTCTCTCCATGGACTTCTCTCTCTAGCTCTCATTTTCTCTCTCCTCTCTCTCTCATTCTCTTTCTCTCTTTTGATTTTCTCTCTCTATCACTTTTCCTTTAACGCGTTTACGCGTTGGTTACCTGAATTACAGAGATCGGGGATTTCACTGTGTTTTTCAAGGATTTAGGCGAGTGTTCTCGCTTTCCTCTTGACTTTCCTGCTTCGTTGGATCGACTTGATTGTCTTATGTATTTGTGTCTGAAGCTAACACTTTCTCTGCAGGTACCCTAACCTCTGGGTACAACCTTTGAGGTTTGAAGTCCTCTAGACTTTCTCTATGCTACGCGTGGTAGGCGGATCTAGCGTCAACACTTTACCGCTTACTCCGTTCGAGTGTAATTACCCCGTGAGCATGGCTTCCCGTGAGTAGTAGTATAGCGTTCATACGCTTACTGCGACACGTGTGTCTAGCTACGCTGCGAGCGGTAGCCACGCCGAGCGTGATAGCATTAGTGTTGGACATTAGCTTCACTCCAGCTTGCTTAGCTCCGCTTGATTGTGCTTAACTTACTCTATCACTTACTAAGTAAATGCTTGATATGTTAATACTTGGCATGCTTTTACTTGATACTTACCATTTACATGCTAATACCTGACACCTGTCTGTATCACTTGACAACTGATGTGTCATCACCTGACACCCAACTTGCTACTTGATACTTGATTCTTACTATAACATGACTTATCACCTGCCTCCTGACTTATTAATACTTGACCTGTGATTATCACCGTTACGGGAATACTATACTTATTATCCTATATTATATATATACAGTGACTTGAATCTATAGTACTCATGTACTCCTGAATTCCTGATCATGTCTTGTACCTGCTATTCCCGTAAATTTGATAACTACACAATAAATCATAAAAAGGAACAACTTGCATCGGGTCAGGGGAACTTGCGGCTATCAATATATGTTCGTGTTTACAGTGGTTACTAGGCATGTTGTGCAACTAAAACTTTCGGTCTGACCTGTGGGCCTCCAGGCGACCGAGGGGAGTGCTGGCTCTCTCTTCTGATACCATCTTGATAAGGGCATTCTATAAGACCCTCCTGTAGGCCTTGCGGCCGGTTCCATACACCAGCATGGAACGTCCTGGACCGTGGTCCCGGGCATGTACGGGACCCACTGTAAACATTGTTCGTTGATACCCCGTTGGTTTCCAATAACAACCTTGCTTTACTCAGATGTGGATATATGTGCGCTGGGACGCTAGTTCACATATCTAGGACATCAGTTAAGACGAGTAATAATAATAATAATAAAAGATGCCACTTATGAATCTGTAGCAGGCCTTACCATGTTTGCTTGTATCGGATTTTACTTAGGATTTCTTGTTTTATGATTACTACCTATACCTGTTCATAACCTGCCTTTATTTGTATTCTATTCCACAAGTCTCCTGCTCTTATCTTATCATATCAAGAGTCTTTCCTACTTGATATCAATTGATGTATATCTACTTGCTCCTGCATGCTTGTGCCTACGACCACGGTTTTCATGTTTATGTTCCAGATTTATCGATACACATGTGCTTACTATGCTCGCCATCTGGCTTTCGCATCACCACTCGCGGGGAGTTCTGACTCCTCTGGATCCTCATGTCCAGGTTTGGAGCTGGGCGTGTGGATTCTCCTAATTGCTGATCAGAGCGGCGCAGCGGTAGCGTGGATCTCCAGTAGACCATCCAGAGCCTCATCCTTCCAGGCCCCCTTATTCGGCTCTAGAGTTTTCCTGTTATGACTCTGAGCCGCCATTTATACTGTCCTACCTGTACATCCTTGTATTCTCGCATATTGGTGATGTAATATTATATAATATTGTGTCACATCTGGTGATAGCTTTGTAATTGTACTCTATTGTTGGAATGTATAATGCACCACGTGCTTCCGTACTCTGATTTCTTACCTGTACTGAGCTTAGCGTATATACGTGAGGGTATTTCTAACCTGCGTATATACGTCACAGTAACGTCGCAGTACCCGCCGGACCGGGACGTTACATAGAGAAGCTAATAACTAGACTATGCTTCTTGCGCTTGACATATGGACTCAAGAAAACAATACACGGATCCATAAATGCTTATTAGTAAGGGTTATCTGCAATTTCTTGAAGAAACAAATCTTAGTGGTAGTGTAAAGCTAACTTTTTTTTTTAAATATTTACTTTTGCTATTATCACTTGGAGTTACTTTTCAATTCCACATGTGTATTTTAATGTGCACTCAACTTTGGTTTTTGCATTTTCCAAACTTTAGGGCTTTCCACCAGCCACAAAACACTAGTTCAACTTTAACAATGGACAAGTAAGGCTTTAATTTAGTGATATGGTC